>MJUU01045160.1:166430-176451 GCA_002080025.1 Modiolus philippinarum
TGACGGCCATAGAATTTCTTGAGGGATGAAATTAACAAAGGTTGAACAAATCCCTGACTAAGCAGCTTTTGGGACAGTGTTTTTGCTCTGTTCAAAAAATCACTGTACAAACTACAAGCTCGACAGTAACGAATCAACTGTGAAATGTACACTCCATAGGCTGGAGAGGTAGGTATATTGCTGCTAAGAAAGGGAAAGTTCACAATGGGGAAATTAAAATCATCACGCTTGTCATATAGCTTAGATTTCAAACGTCCATCTTCGTCAATATACAATAAAAGATCTAAGTACGAAGCTGAAGTAGGTGTTTCAGTTGTTTCTTTAATTTCAAGCTCATTTGGATAGATCTGATGTAAATAATCCTTAAATTTAGGATTATTAAGAGAAAGCACATCGTCTATGTAGCGGAAGCTGAAATTAAAGGACTGGACTAAATGTTTTTGTTTTCTTTGAATAAGCCCTTGTAAAAACTTGGCCTCGTACGAGTAAAGGAAAAGGTTAGCTAAAAGCGGCGCACAGTATGTTCCCATAGGAATCCCTATTGTCTGTTGGAAAACACGACCTCCAAATTCGACAAAAATATTGTCGATCAAAAATTCTAACATTTTGATTACGTCAGCCTTAGTGTACTTCTTATTAGAATCGGTGTGGTTCTTAACAAAATATGTCTTGCCTTTCCCTATAACTAAATAGGTGTATCTGCGTTCTCCATTTTTTGTGCAGAAACATTAATGTATTCAATTTCAATTACTGTTTTCAGTTTATTGTGTGGCAGGGTTGTATAAAGTGTAGAAAAGTCAAAAGTTTAAATGCTATGGCAATTGGTAAGACTGGTTGAGGATAGCTGTTCAAGGAGATCTTTTGATTTTTTAAGAATCCACATTTGATTCACACCGCTTGTGGAGTAAGCTTTATTACAGTAATTTTTCAGGCCATCTCTGACTGCGGTCAACAAAGTAGTGATGAGCTGTGAAAGAGGTTTAGTGGTGCATCTGTTTGTAAGGATTCTTATGAAGTTTAGGTACCTAGTAGATGAAAGGGAGTTGATTGCTTTCATCATTAGCTTTTATGCCAAATGATGCTAACACTGAAGTGTGATTTTTTACAATCTCATTCCTCGATATTGTAGTAGGGGTGAACTGTCAATGCCAATCTCCTTCAAAAGGCAGTCGAGATAGTGTTTCTTACACACAAACAGCATGTTGTTAGAAGCTTTGTCTGCAAGGACAATGACGTAATTTTCATGGAGGTTGGACAGAGTTCTTTCTACAAGGGGATCTTCAAATATACTGGGATTTCTGGATTCCATAGCTGTTTTAAGACGCCGGATGCGATTTACAAATAATGACTTTATGGACCTGATCCAGTCGGACAATGTCTCAACGTCCTCTTTCTCTTTCTTTGCCCACTTCCTAGCATAGTCTTCAACTGCATCCATCAAAATCTTGAAGTTGTATTTCCAGTTGATGTGCTGGGGCTCACGAAATTTGGGACCTTTTGAGAAGATATCTCGTAGTTTGAGGTTGTCTACGATATCTAGGTCACCAGATATAACGTGTCCAGCCGGACTATAATTGAATGGGGAAGAGGAGCAAGCACAATCAGGTGGTTTGGCTTTAAAGTCATCAATTTGGAAGTCACGCAATACCCGTTTGTAATTGAAAATGGAAGTTGCAATCGGTTTAGTGTAGGAATATGAGATAAGTGGAACTGATTGACCATTTAAATTAGGAGGAATGTCTGATGTCACTGTTTTGCTATGTAGAATGTCAGCAAGATTTATAGCGTCCAAGCCTTTATTGGCGAATTGAATTTTGATAAATGTCCGGTTATTAGGTTTGTTGGCGGATGTGGTGACAGGCTTATACATGTAAGTGATAATTGATGCACAACTACATTATGTCACAAAGACTGTGTAAAAGTTTCATGAAACTATATTCACTGGTTCAGGAAGAGTAATGGACAAGAGATGGGTACCCACTTGTAGTATAATGGCTAAAACCATGTTTTGCAATGGGAAACCCCAAAAATCAATCGGATCAAATTCTAAAATAGGAGGTGCACATCTACAGTATGCCACAAAGCCTGTGTTAAAGTTTCATGAAAATCTCTTTAGTGGTTCAGGAGGAGTAGCGGATAAGAGTTGGGTACCTACTTGTATGTAATGGCTTAGTCCATGTTTTGCTATTGGAAACACCCAAAATTAGTCAAATCAAATTCTGAAATAGGAGGTGCACATCTACATTATGTCACAAAGACCGTGTTTAAGATTCATGAAAAATCTCTTAAGTGGTTCAAGAGGAGTAGCAGATAAGAATTGGGTACCCACTTGTATGTAATGCCTAAGTCAATGTTCTGCTATTGGAAACACCAAAATTCGTCACGTCAAATTCTGAAATCAGAGCACGTCTACTTTATGTCATAAAATCTCATGAACCTCAATGGTTCAGGAAGAGTAGCGGATAAGAGCTGGTACCCTCAAGTGTTATGGACGGACGGACGGAAAGCAGATGGAAGGACGGACGGAAAGACGGATGGAAGGAAGGACGGAAAGACGGATGGAAGGACAGACGGAAAGACGGATGGAAGGACGGACGGAACATCCCATCACTATATAACCCTCACCTTTCAAGCGGGGTATAAAAAAACGTAAACATTACGCAAATTCCATTCATATCAGCTTCAGGTAAATAGACGATGTACTGACTTTTTATAATCCAAAATACAATGAATACTTACACCAGATCTATCATAATAAGCTTGAACGACTACTGATACACTCATACTTTGATCTTTTGTTGTACATTGATAAACATCCCAATTGTGAGCCCTACCTTTCTTAGCACAAATATAGCAACCTCTCCAGTCTGGCTATGAAATGTTCATTTCACAGTTGATTCGTAACTGTTGAGCATGTTGTTTATATAGTGATTTTTTGTTTTAATCTAGAGTAATAACGCTGACCAAATATGTGCTAATGTATGTGAAAAGCTGCTAAGCCAGGGATATGTTCAGCTTTTGTTACTTTCATCCCTCCAGAAATTATATTGCCGTCACATAACATTGAAAGACATCCTTATCGGTTTCTAAAATGAAAACGAACACTTTCAGCTAGATTTCATGTCTTAACGGAGTTGTCATTTTTGATGTTGACTAAACCTTCGGTTGACTCATTGATAGTGTGGCCAGTGCCGCTATCGAAGCAGGACATGCTTTCCTTTCCAGAACACCTGATGTCACCCTTGGTATTTCAGCAATTTCACACTATTTCTGCCTTATTTCTGAATGGTGTGTTTTTTCGTATTTTTTGGCTGTTTTCGACGTGTGTCTTAACTTTGAATTCTGTAATAATCACATCCCTTGTTCCTACATTGTTTCATGCATGAGATGTACGTTGAAATTACCTAAATTTAATCAGGAACCTCGTCACTATCCATTGACAAAATATTCCTCTACCTGCTTTGCATGGTATCCAAGTTTGGACTACATTTAACCTGAGTCACTCCTGCATAAAATATATGTTTATGTAACCAAATTTTTATAGTTTACCTACATCAACAACTATCAATGTCCCTGTGGACAAAAATGTGTCCATTTCAGCGTCTACTTCAAAAGATTCCTTGACTTTACCTTTTTGACGGACAAACAAACGAAATTACGAGCTGAAATAACACCCCTATAACAAGGATGTATAAGCACGACAGTCCAAAAATTATTTGCACAGCAATGAAATATCAAAAACCAACGAGAGAAGGAGCAGTCGGAAATGACAGTTAATCCAATAGCGATTTTGTTTTTGTGGAATAGAAGTGACAACAAAGTCCGAGGGAAAAGTTAGAGGGAAAGACCAGTAAGGAAAATCCGTACAAGTGTGGACCAAAATTGATGTCTCGCCCGTCCCTGCTTTGTGGCAAAATTGATGCAAAATCAAACTGACTAAATCAGAAAACTTTACATGTTCACTAAACTGTGAAAATTAGGATAAGTGACAAAAGCAATATAGCAACTGTCATGAATCACCCAAGATGAAAATGCCAAATATTATCAGTGGCCTATAGCAATCACTAATAGATACTGAAAAAGCAATATGTTCACTAGACCGAGATTGTGAGGTCAAAAGTTAAAGCCAAATAACAGGCTGTCATGTTCCATCTAAGACAAACCCACATACCAAATACTATTGACCTTACATTAATAGATACTGGGAAACATAACATTATCACTTGACCATGTAATTGAGGTCATAGACAAAAGCCATATAGTAGACTAGCATGTACTACTTAAGAAAAACCTATATACCAAATATCATTAACCTACCACTAATAGTTACGGAGAAAATGACCTAATCACAAAAAATTAACATGTTCACTAGACCATGAAATTGAGGTAAAGGACAAAAGCCATATGATAGACTTCATGTATTACCCAAGACCAACCTACGTATCATATGTCATTGACCTTCCAATTATAGTTACTGAGAAACTAAACTAAGCACAAAACCTGAACATGTTCATTTGACTACGAATTGAGGTCACAGACAAAAGCCATATGACAGACTGTCATGTACTACTAAAGACCAACCTATATACCAAATATCATTGACCTACCATAAATAGTTACTAAGAAACTGACCTACTCACACAAACTTAACATTCTCACTAGACCGTGAAATTGAGGTCAAGGACAAAAACCATATAGCAGACTACCATGTACTACTCAAGACCAACCTATATACAAACTATCATTGACCTACCATTAATAGTTATTGAGAAACTGACCTTATCACAAAAACTTAACATTCTCACTAAACCATGAAATTAAGGTCAAGGAAACAAGCCATATGACAGACTGTCATGTACTACTCAAGACCAACCTATTTACCAAATATCATTGACCTACCATTAATAGTTACTGAGAGACTGACCTAATCACAAAACTCCACATGCTCACTAGACCATGAAATTGAGGTCAAAAGCTATACAGCAGACTGTCATGTACTTCTCAAGACCAACCTACATACCAAATATCATTGACCTACCACTTCTAGTTACTGAGAAAATGACCTAATCACAAAAACTTTACATTAACGTTTACGCCGCCGCCATACTTTGTATGCATATGTCTCGTTATCCGCGCCTTTCGTCGCGGGCGAGACAAAAACGTAGGACAGTATTGAGAACGCACAACCCAACACAGAATATTTTAGTTTGTTTTAAATGTTTAATCAGCAGTTGAAACTATCCCTGAAGATGCATCCACTAATTATTGATTACTGGTATTGAATTTTAACCGTTTTGCTTATGCATCAAATGCAGATCAAGGTAACATCCTATCGTGGCATTCCCTCACTTTTGTCCCACATGGGACAAAAAGTTTTTAAAGTCTCAAAAACTTAGAAAATTGCCAAAATATGGAAATCTTTGTCTATCAAACGCTTTGCATGGCAATTCTAATATTAGATCCGAATTTCGGAAAGAGACGTGATAAAATTCCGGACACAACCTGAAAAAGTAACAAAATAAGGGGGAACCAAAGCTGGTAGCTTTCACATGGTAAAAAACAAGCATGATGTATTATTTCTTTCTCGACAGTAAAATGTTTGTATCTATAAGTTCCATAATGCATTTAGATTTTGAAGAAAAAAAAGCTTTTTCATTCCATTTAAAAATCTATAAATCAAAGTTCATTTAGAATGAAACAACGGCAGTAGAATACCGAAGGAACAAGGGGGGGAAATTCACAAAAATCGAAGTCCAAAGACAGGGCAAAAACGAGAACACAGAAAACAATGACGTTAGACACAAAAACAATGACGCCAGACAGACACAAAGCACAGAACCAGAAACCACAACACTGTGAGTGATTCAATCCGGGAAAATGTCGAAGTCGGTAGTCAAATCCGGGAAGACGTGAATCTAGCTGAAAATGTCCACTTTCATTTGGGATACTGACACGTCATATCTTTCAATGATGCTATGGTGACGGCCATAGAATTTCTTGAGGGATGAAATTAACAAAGGTTGAACAAATCCCTGACTAAGCAGCTTTTGGGACAGTGTTTTTGCTCTGTTCAAAAAATCACTGTACAAACTACAAGCTCGACAGTAACGAATCAACTGTGAAATGTACACTCCATAGGCTGGAGAGGTAGGTATATTGCTGCTAAGAAAGGGAAAGTTCACAATGGGGAAATTAAAATCATCACGCTTGTCATATAGCTTAGATTTCAAACGTCCATCTTCGTCAATATACAATAAAAGATCTAAGTACGAAGCCAGACAAACGCGTAGGTGTTTCAGTTGTTTCTTTAATTTCAAGCTCATTCGGATAGATCTGATGTAAATAATCCTTAAATTTAGGATTATTAAGAGAAAGCACATCGTCTATGTAGCGGAAGCTGAAATTAAAGGACTGGGCTAAATGTTTTTGTTTTCTTTGAATAAGCCCTTGTAAAAACTTGGCTTCGTACGAGTAAAGGAAAAGGTCAGCTAAAAGCGGCGCACAGTTTGTTCCCATAGGATTGGACGCGTTTGTCTGGACAACTGAAAGTATAATTGATGCTAATAAATGTTATTTATTATACCTTACAAGTAATATTCCAAATAATATCTCCCAACTGTAGCAAGTTATTAAGACTGAAATGACTAATAGATTTTCTCATTTAACTTCTTATTAGAAAAAAATAATCTGAAGTTGCTCTGTCTTGCAGACAGTTTCTTAGACAGAAATTGTTTCAACGCATAATTGTTCATATATAAGTGTAACATGTAACATAGATCTCACCAATCATAAATGTCTACGTATTTCTTCATAATATGTCCTAGTTAACACAAATTCTCAACTAGTTTTTGTCCCACCAGAAATTACAGAATTAGGTGTCTAGTTTTTGACTCACCATAAATTTAAGTATCCTTGATTCAGTGGCTGTATATATAGTCTAGCTTTTGTCCCACCAAACTTTTACATTTCTTTGTTATTCTTTGCGTACAACCCCCAAAACATATCCATGCCACTTTTGCTATATATATATATCCCCAAAGAAAACCCTTTCAGACACTAAGATATTAAACTTGAATTACTACATTATACTATTTCCTAACGCGTATCTGTATATATATATAGTCTAGTTTTTTGTCCCACCATAAATTACAGTATTTCTTATTAAGTGTCTATATATATAGTCTAGTTTTTGTCCCACCAAGTTTTTACATTTCTTCGTTATTCTTTGCGTACAACCCCCAAAACATATCCATGCCCCTTTTGCTATATAAATATCCCCAAAGAAAACCCTTACAGACAGTAAGATATAAACCTTGAATTACTACATTATACTATTTCTTAACGCGTATCTGTATATATATAGTCTAGTTTTTGTCCCACCAGAAATTACAGTATTTCTTTTTTAGTGTCTATATATATAGTCTCGTTTTTTGTCCCACCAAGTTTTCTTTGGGGATAACGAATAACGAAGAAATGTAAAAACTTGGTGGGACATATATAGACACTTAATAAGAAATACTGTAATTTCTGGTGGGACAAAAACTAGACTATATATATACAGATACGCGTTAAGAAATAGTATAGGTTTATATCTTACTGTCTGAAAGGGTTTTCTTTGGGGATATTTATATAGCAAAAGGGGCATGGATATGTTTTGGGGGTTATACGCAAAGAATAAAGAAGAAATGTAAAAACTTGGTGGGACAAAAACTAGACTATATATACAGACACTTAATAAGAAATACTGTAATTTATGGTGGGACAAAAACTATATATATACAGATACGCGTTAAGAAATAGTGTAATGTAGTAATTCAAGTTTAATATCTTACTGTCTGTAAGGGTTTTCTTTGGGGATATTTATATAGCAAAAGGGGCATCGATATGTTTTGGGGGTTGTACATAAAGAATAAAGAAGAAATGTAAAAACTTGGTGGGACAAAAACTATACTATATATATATAGACACTTAATCAAGAAATACCGTAATTTGTGGTCGGACAAAAGATAGACTACTAGTATATATAAAGACACGTAATAAGAAACACTAATTTTTGGAAATGAATTTCTATAATATCCCTTTTCATCCGCTTCATTAATTTATTGAATACTATGCAATTGTGTTGTTTACTTTATTGTTATGTCAAGTCTCAGAACTACAATAATTATATCAAAATTGTTTATTTCTGGAAAAAAATGTGTAAAATATTCAGAAAAGACTGTCTCCACTGAAAGTCTATTTCTTAACAGAGATATATGAAATGTTAAGAATAGATAATCAATATCATTTAATAGTTTCTACATCGGTTAATCCAACCCGGCTATTGTAGGAAGATAATTTTACAATTTCCGGACGATGCTGGTCCGGGATCCGATTTGGAAATTATGCTACTTCCGGTAAAACATTTTAATGAATCAGATTAACATCCCTATGATAATCGTATTAGTAAAATACATTAGAATTCACTTTGTCCCATATGGGACAAAAGTGAGGGAATGCCCATATCGTCAGGAACCTCATGACTATCATCAGGTAAACGATTGACAAAATATTTTGTACTACCTGCGCTATTGTATCAGATAACCCCTTTAACACTCAGTCACTCGTGCATGAAATGTAATCAAATCGACCTACATTTTATAATGAAATTCGTGACTTTACAAAGCTCTATCCACAGACAAAATAAGACATCTATCTGTTCTAAAATCTAAGATCTGATCTTTAAAGCAACTTTATCATTAATGCATGAAATGTAAGTGGAAGTGACAAAATATGTTTCATCTGCTGCTCTAGTGTCACAGATCATGATTTCAGCACAAACTTTCACCAGTCGCTGATGCATGAAATGTATGCCCTGCTTGCTACAGTTTTGAAGAAGACTATTTAGGGACCGACCATTTAACCTGAAGGGGGGGGTTATGTTTTTTTTTTCTGGACAGAAAATTTTTTTCGCGCTTCGCGCGAAACAAATTATTTATTTTTTGCACGCGTATCAACAAAATATTTTTTTTTCAAAATTAACATTATTTTTTTGGGCAGAAAGCCTCATTCAGAAAATTTTTTTTCATCCTTTTGGCAGCCAAAAAATTTTTTCACATAAAATCAGATCCAAAATATTTTTTTAGAAAAAAACCATAGCCCCCCCTTCAAGTTAAATGGTCGGTCCCTTATAGTCCATTTTGACCACTAGGACATAATTTGGTATAAATCAGATAAGAAAAAGAAGGGAAACGGGGAATGTGTCAAAGAGACAACGACCCTAAGGGGAGCAATAACAACTCAAAGATGCATACTGCTAAAACGCAATTTTCCAAAACATTTTGGCCAAGATCTTTTAAATTTTATCACAAAAGACAGATTAGGGCTGTAAAGGTTTTGAAATAACTGACTATTACTTAACATATGGACCCTGAAAAAAAAATTAATTCCCTCACGTATAATAGATAGAGATTATTTTATGGAATTTTTCATATACTTCAACATTTAAGCAGCTTTACTCTTCTTTATTTCATCTGTGATTTGTTTGTCATTTAGTCAGTGTCATTTCCATCGAGATTTGTTTCAATTGGAGCATGTTGGTTTCATTTTTGTTAACATTATCTCAATTTACAATAACTTCAGTATTTTGTTTTTATTATGTTAAACAAATTAAACGTATACCACTCGTTTTTTACTAAAATGAAACAATAAAATGTTCACTTATGAGTATAGAATAGAAAAAATGGCTTTNATACCCCATTTTTACTGAAAGCTTAGATCAAGAGGAATCCAAAGAAAAAAATCCCATCGAAATCCGATGAAAAATAAAGATTTGACATATTTGGAAAAATTGCATTTTTGGCCCCTTTGACCCCTTGTAGCTCAGAAACGGTATGACCTACAAAAAATCCATTGACATACTACTGAAAGCTTAGATCAAGAGGAATCCAAAGAAAAAAATCCCATCGAAATCCGATGAAAAATAAAGATTTGACATATTTAGAAAAATTGCATTTTTGGCCCCTTTGACCCCTTGTAGCTC
>MJUU01045160.1:186572-209975 GCA_002080025.1 Modiolus philippinarum
ACTTTTGTTTACTTACGGGAGTTACGTCCCCTTTTATGACGTCATAAGATTCAAGCGGGATTTTTGAATGTTGAGTATAACGTTATTTTTAGAATTATCTGGTACTTATAATAGGTGTCAAGAGTTAAAGAAACAGTTTTATAAGTCGACGTTGTTTGAAAATGTGCTTATCTAAAAATGAAAAACATAAAAGACAAGTGCATTATGAATGTCAAGCAGATACAAAAATCGCGGGAAAAAGATCGTGTAAGTGTTCTCACCCAGGCGGTTGGGTGAGACGGAAAATGGGTGGGTGAGACGGAAAAATCTCACCCAGGCATTGGATACAAAGAAAGCACTACAGGTAGGGTGAGAAAAGGAAATCTCACACAACCAAGGGCAAGATTAAGGTTGTCTCTGACGAGGCTTTGCCGAGTCAGAGACTACCTAATCTTGCCCGAGGGTGTGTGAGATTTACCTTGTCTCGCACACATACCCGTGTTTGATTTGTTTTCTCACCCTGCCAACACGAACGGCAGTTGCTGATTTTGACATTGGACATCAAGTTTCGTACTATCGAGCATAAAGCTGGATCTCTGTTGACATCAAATAATTCAAAACATATTACATTACACAATTATTTACTTGGCTTTCTCTGGCTTTTTATTTGTGTTTACTTATACACTGAAATCGTTTGATCTGAAATTTGACCTTCCTCACTTTTGTTTACTTACGGGAGTTACGTCCCTTTTTATGACGTCATAAGATTCGAGCGGGATTTTTGAATGTTGTCGAGTATTACATTATTTTCAGAATTATCTGGTACATGTAATAGGTGTCAAGAGTTAAAGACACAGCTTTATAAGTCGACGTTTTGGAAAATGTCCTTATCTAAAATAAAACAAGAAGACCATTGCAATGTAAATGTCAAGCGGACACAAATACCGCGGGAAAAAGATCGTGTAGGTGTTCTCACCCAGGCGGTTGGGTGAGACGGAAAATGGGTGGGTGAGACGGAAAAATCTCACACAGGCATTGGCTACATAGAAAGCACTACAGGTAGGGTGAGAAGGAAAAATCTCACCCAGGCATTGGATACATAGAAAGCACTACAGGTAGGCTGAGAAAGAAAAATCTCACACCGCTAAAAATAGGAACTGACCTGTCTCAAAAGTGAGAAAAACCGAACTCGCACCGAACAAACACCGGAACTCTGCGGGACGAGCACCGAATAAAACGTATTTATAACGGTAATATACCGGACGAGTACCGAATAAAACGAATTGCTAACGAAAACGTACCGTGCGAACACCTAGTAAAAACGAATTGAATAATTACTATGCAAAAAAAAAATGATTTTTCAAAAAGGCTTTCTTATCGTTGTCTACGTTTGTCTTTTGTCGTGCAGTTCCTTAGTAGATTGTGGCATCGAATAGAAAAACAAGAGAATGACCTAACAAAAGAACTGTCGGGTTACAGATAACCTTTGTCGGGTTACATATAACCTTCTTCACTGACGATCCGAGGCGAAAATTCCATTGAAGATACACAGGACCAAGATAGGATTAAAGTTTTACAGTCTTTAGAGTAGCGGATGCTTTTAAACAGCGAGAAAACAGACAATTCTTCCATTTTGATGTTTTTGCTATATTTACTAGAAAAATAATACAATATAAATACAAATAAACAAACACTGCATAAGTCTTGCAATAACTAAATTAAAGAAGCAACTTAAAAGAAGGAGGTGTATAGCACCTTCTATTGGATGATTACATAATAAGCAATCATTGTAAATTCGTTTTAAGCAAAATAAAAATGTTAAAAGTAGGCCACATTTTAAAAGGTAAAAAGGACAAAATATACAAAGCAAAAAATAATAAAAGACTGGCTAAAACAGAAGAAAGGAACAGAAAGTATAGCTCAAATTATCGGCCTTATGGCCTCCAACTAGGGGCTAACCAGATAAATTCTATTATTCTTCAGTAGTTCAAGTTTCTCTCGTTCTGGCAGGACTATAATTTTCGTTTTCCGTCCGGTTGCCTCATAGTCGGAGTGATAAGGTCGAAAATACGGGCATTACCTTCTGTTTATAGCTTTTTTTAATAATATTTTATAGTTTTTGCTTATTATCTTTAAATTGTGGTCTACTTTGAGGATTCTTATTATTTTATTACATGTTAATTTTGGCCGTTGCACAACATATATTTTTATAAATTCATTTTATTCGGTGCTCGTCCGGTTGGTTTCCTCTGTAAGTCCTGAACTCGAACGGTTTATCCGTTATCTCTTCTTTAAAAGTCCGTTTCATCAATCTACCGCACATGAACGGATGCAAGACGGACAAGTACCGAATGAATAACGTATATACAACGCATGACAACCGAACAAAACGTAAACCTACCGTACATTCACCGGACATTTTGTGCGGTATATGTCCGTACCAAGTTTTGAACATGTTCAAAATTTTCCACCGTACAAAACGGACATCACCTCACGGACATCACCGGTTGGTTTCCGCTGTAAGTTCTGAACTCGAACGTTTTATCCTCACTTGCTGTGAGGTATGAATAAAGCTCATTGTTGAAGGCCTCATGGTGACTTCAAGATGAAGAACAACAATAAAAGCGTTGTTCCATTGCTTATTATAACCATGTTTTTGTAGAGACTTTGCCTCATTTTCATTTACTTCATATCCCTTCATTGTTAAGCACCGTACTTGTACCGTTTTCACCGGATAAAGAACGGACGACAAACGTATATGAACGGAGACGAACGGATATAATTTATTTTTATACGTTCGGCGTTCGTTCGTCTAGTGTAAGAGGGGCTTTACAAACAGGTTAAAACTTTACCTTTCCATATCAGTCAGATTATCATTCATCGACCCATATCAGCACCTCGATTAAGGTCTCGGAATGATAACTGGACTGATATGGAAAAGGCCTTGTATTCATCTATGATTATTTTATACAAAGTTCATTCAAACATTGTAATCATTTCTACATATAAACACTGACAGATAGCAAAAACAACGAGTGTCTCCCCTTCAAGGCTTACATCTGTCTTTGCTCTGTTTCTGATCGTTTGCTTCAGATAATGAATGAAGCTCTGATTGTTTGATGGCTCCCCCACCACACAACTTAAGTGTTCTTTAATGTGCTTAGAATAAAATTGAATTCTACTTCCAATCCACATTATGTTAAGAATACCGATAGTTCGAGCAATTCACTTTTTCAACCAAATCTTTGAAAAATGAATTTATCTGATACAGACGATGGAAATAGTTTTAAATTGTAGATACATTAACAAAATGCATATCAACAATAAGGTTATTATATAACTTTTCTATGCTAAAGCATACTCTGTCCAATTTTTAAATCTAATATATGTTAAATACATACAGCGTTTTCTCTTTCACCTCCTCAGAATATGTATCGGATGCATAGTGCATCATGTTAATGTAATGTTACCAAATTATTGGCGTAATAACGACATGCTGGAGGAGGGGGATAATATAAGAGAAATGGCAATAGATGTTGATGAATGTAAAAACTCCTCAAACAGAAGAGCTAAAGCTACAATTCAAGTCGACAACAATGACAGGCATTTGGAAAATGATCCCGAAAAAATTAAAGAGATGATGAAATTAGATCCACAGAAAATGTGTTCAACGAACGAACAGAATTTTGGAAAAGACATGACATACTGTCGGATAAATGGCAATGGAAATAAACTGAGTTATGTGAATGATGAAAACGCACCGAGTGGTCATCAAAACAGTCGATACAAGGATCAACATAGAACTGCTACAAGAGATGGCATTTTCAGCGTTGAAAGGAAATCATGTATGGAGAGGTATTTAGCTATTGTAAATAATAAATGAAAACAATCTATTAATATATTGTTATTGTACAATGAACTAATGAGTGCAGTTTTTGGATATTTAATGGTAATTTGGATGAGGCCTTCTCATGAGTTTGAATTTTGCAAATAACTTTCATTCTCAAGTTCATGCAATGGAAAATATCCCATTGAACTGAGATGTGTTGGCAAAATGATGTATGCTCTCTCTTTACATTTCACACTCTAGAAACGATGTTTAGATCCTAAACACAATCCTAAACACATAATCTCTGTTGAATTTTGAACACGTTTAGCCCTAAACATGTTTAGGTATGGAAATGTGTTTAGGTTTTAAACATGTTTAGCATATGTTCGTGTTTAGATTTTAAACATGTTTAACCTTTTCATTTTGTTTTGTTTTTATTTATTTATTTATTCATTTATAAAAGTATTTCAAGACAAGAATCTTCTCTTCATTCGCTTCAAGTTAGGATGCTTGCACTGGCTGATATCGAGACTCAATCCACAAGTGCTGTTTTGATTCTATTACCTGAAAGTATATAAGTATAATAGTTACATTGTGAATGCTATAATTATTAGCAAGACCTTTAAAATCGAAAAGCTTGTGTATTAGAAAAATTAATATTATACTGAAAAACATTCCATAAAAATTCTTTAAATTTTACTAAAACATAGTTGCATAATAATTACATGTCAATGGAAATCGATGCATGACAGCAACACAAATGATAATAAATATAATTAATACACCAATAAGCATTAAACTTTTTCAAATATCAAAATAATATGTTCTACTTACCTTTAAAACAGTCTGTATTTAAAGCAACATCATCAAAACAACAAACACGGTTAATCCCTATTTATTGCCACGTTAGCACTTTAGAGCGCCTTCTATATGAAGGATAACTCTTCGTTTGAAATAGCTAAACATGTTTAGACCTAAACACGTTTAGGATTGTGTTTAGGTGTTTAGGATTGTGTTTAACTTAATGAAAATATCAGTAAAATCGTTAAAGATTGGTGATTTTATCAATCTAAACATGTTCAAATCCTAAACACGTTTAGCCTAAACATGTTCAAGTGAACAAGTGTTTAGGTTTTAAACACAATCCTAAACATGTTTAGACCTAAACGTGTTTCAAAAGTGTTCAAATCCTAAACACTGTTTTTACAGTGCAGTATTTGTGTACTTGTTTTTTGAGAGAATTCTCATATAGATGCACTACGATACATTAAAATGTTGGCAATTTAGTTTGTGCAATTTCAATGTTATTGTTATTGCAACCTGGTAAAAATGGCCACATCTCATGATTTAATTATGCTAGGGTTTCTAACTAATGACTCAATTAGTGCCCTTTAGTTGTCATTGTCTTCTGTTAGTCTTTTTGTCAGTCAACGGACAACAGGGATTGTAAGAGCACTTTGTCAGTAAATGTTGTATTTGTTGACCATCCTGCATCCATGGGATAAAAAGGACACAGATGTAGCGTTACTCGACATCTAGCTATGAATTCTGTTCAAACCGGTACTAGGGGTCATCTCTTCACTTACTATGAGGTATAAGCAAAAAGTATTGTTAAAGGTATCATGGTTACTTAAAGATGAAAAGCAATTATAAAAGCGTTGTTCCATTGCTTCGTTTAACAATGGCTTTTTCGTATGTGCATATACTCCTTATCCTCTCATTGTTTATTTCTGCAAATTTCATAAAGTAAGTGAGAACCAAACTGTAAGTCCAAAACAAATAATCCAAGGAAAATGGCAAGATCAGAAAGACAATGAGGACGGCACTGAAAAGAAAAACGAAGACGCATACAAACAAAGATGAAGAGGGCGGACCCAGTAAAAACCGTGAGTAAGATAAGGTGCAAAAGCATCTCTTGCTCTCTTATAAGACACGCGCTGTGTTGAAAATGTTAACCCCGGTAGTAAGATCAAATTCCGCTATAGAAAAACAAACTTTTAGCTGTAAAGAAAAAGATCTGTTGTCATCTGAGAAACAGATGTCCCATAGCGGTCCACAAGTGTAGTAATGACTTCAAGCTATGGGTAACATACCCTTGTTTAAGCAGCTTATTTGTGAGCAACTGAGCTCTATCAAAATGGTCATTGTATCGACCAGAGGGCCTTGAATGACCACAAGAGCGTGAGATGGGCCTAGAAAACTCCAAATGCTGGTGCTTTTGGAATTTTGCTATGAAGAAAAGGGAAGCTGACTATTCGAAAAGTAAAGTCATAGCGTTTGTCATACAGCATATTTTGTAGTGTACCTCTGTTGTCAATTTCAAGGTCACGGAACGAGGCCGATGTAGAGGTATCTGTAGTTTCTTTAATTTCGGGCTCTTTTGGATAGATAAGATGACGAAAATTAGCAAATCGAGGGTGGTTTAGCGATAAAATATCATCTTTATAACGGAAGCTGATAATAAAGTACTAATCCAGTTTGTTGAAGCCCTTCGAAATGATATGAGTTGAGAAACAGATCAGCTAAAAAGGTGCACAGTTTGGGCCAATTAGAATTCCGATAGTCTGTTGAAAAACAAAAGTCCTCAAAACTGGATAGAAATATTATTGAACAGAACCTCTAACATTTTTATCATTTTTTCCTCTGTGGTATCTTTTTTTGTGTGATTCTGTGTCATATTTCACAAAGTAGGCTTGTTGTCCGCCTATAACAATGTACTAATATCTTCGTTCACCCTTCTTACGGAATTAAATCTATTAGGCCAAAGTTGTGTTTTTCTCTGTTTTGCGTCCGCGTGCGGGTAGGTTTTTGCCGGTTTTGTGGCGAAAACAAACACAAAAGTTTTTTTCGTTTCGTCAAAAAATTTGAAATTTTGATATACCGGAGATAACACTATACCGAAAATAGTTTCTTTTCCCTACAAAATATTCCCCCGAAGAAAAGAAAACATGTTTGGCAGAAAACTTCTCGAAAACTTAAAACTTCTGAGCACAAAAAGTGCATAGATTATTGGAAATATCACCGGAAATAGTGTGTGTCTCACTGTCAAAGGATATCAAAGGATAAAAATATAATACCAGACACTTTCCCCCTTTTTGCCCATCAAATTACCGGCACTTATTTTGGCAAGTCTATATAATTTGTCGGCGTCAAGGAGAACTTGAACATAATGTATAAAGATGTCATGAGTGACAATATCAGTTTAACTCTATTTCATAAATGTTTCTTGTCTTAAACTAAAACGTGGTAAGAAAATCGAAGTATCATTAGGTTTGAAGGCCATTGACGGTGTTAATTTTTTTATGTTTTGTTTCCTATAAGAATCAATGAAAAAGTGAATAGTCTACACATCAAAAAGGATTTTGATGTCTTAATAAATAGCAAAGTACCTCTTATGTATCCATGAAATTTGGTGCTAATTCTGATGAATGAATGTAAGCCAAAAGAGTGTCATGTGAAATAGTGTCCTGGTAGGGTAAAGTTGTATTGACAACCATCACTAGAGACTAGAGAATTTTTATAACCGGGTTTTCGAAGGTACATGTAAGGGGTAATACAGTTAAACTCTTGTCCGTCCATCTGTCTGTGGGTCCTTACTCTTAAGCACAGCATTTTTCTTCCTGTTCTGCTCCTAGCAATTAAATATTGTGTAGTTTTAAACTTACTATGGCGTTTTGTACAACACCTCTAATTCCCATGCTTGAGTCATGTTCTTCACATGGCCACTTCCTGCTTACATATAACTGGGTTTTTTTCATTGTGGTATAAATGGAAATTTCCAAACAGATTTTTTTTTATTGCGTCAAGGACGTACGTCCTTGATTGCGTTAATAACGAATTGACATTTGGTCTTGAAGCTATCAGTATGAGAAGTTCTACCCTACCACTCTAATATATGTAAAGTGTTCATAATAAGCTCATTATAGCAATGTCATAGTGATTTGTTACACAGAGAATACATACTACCTTGTGAAATCTTGTTCCCACAAAATACAGCAGGCTATATATATGATATATGCTTCATTATCTCAATATCCATTTATTTTGTCTTGAGGAGTATATCAAAAAGACAACCTTACAAAAGAACTAAATTAAAACATGAACCAAAGGCTACCCCATAGGTTCTTGAAGCAGTCTTTGATATATTTGTTTATATGCACATATTTGGTACCAAAAGCAAGTAGCATCTATTCATGCTTTCATGTTTAGGAAATTTGAGACTGAGGCGTTTTAACAAATTCAGCTTTAGACACACAACAATGTTAGAACAGCTTTTTTCTCGAGTCAAACCTTCAAAAATGATTTAACATTTACATTCAGGTACATAGTGCCCATACTATGTATGAGAAAATTAATATCTTAACACAAAATATTGTGTTTTTTTTCTGTGTGTGTTTTTTTTCCTTGCTGGCTGGTAGGTTTTCAGAAAATGAGTTGACGCAAAACAAAGAAAAAAACAGACACGGCCTTAGCAGAGATTTCAGTTGTTCATGAGGAATGGTAGTATAAAGTTTGTATGAGTCAAAAGTGTTAATGCTGTTACAGTCTAATAATATCGATTTAAAGATGTCAAGGAGAGTTTTTTTTTTTAAATCCAAATTTCAGTACTTCGGTGCTGACCCGAAAGCCGATTATATTTGGAAACTTACAATATCTAAATTGTTATAAATTTTGTGGAAAACTAAGGAGTATCTCCCTCATGCAAAGCTCTGTCCTTAGCTGATTTTGGCTTTATATTTAGATCATATTGGTTATTTGTTCTCTATCAGTTTTTACACATCTTTGAGTTTATGGTCTTCCAAACGTTTAGATTTCATCTGCACTGAAGAGACATAAGTTGTCGAAATGCGCATATGCAGAAATTAAATTCACAGTAACTTCGGTATTTAGTTATTCATTTACACCACTTGTTGAAAAGTTAATATTACAATATTTTTGAAGGCCCTCTTGTTCGGCTGTCAAGATGGAGGTTAAAAGCTTAGAAAGAGGTTTTGTAAATTAATTTGCAGATCCAGCGATGTACCGTTGTTTGTATGGACATTTGTGTTATTTTGGTCCCAGTAAAAGGAAGGGAGATAAGTGTCTTCATCTTATGCTGAAATCCCAAAGGAAATCAAAACAGATTTATGGTTCTGTAATTTCTACTCCGAAGAAAGAGTAGTAGCTGTGCAGGTTGGATTTCTCTGTGTATTACCAATGCCTAGTTTTTTTTTTCATTAAACAATAGTTGTAATCATTTATCTAAATGAAAATAATGTAATTAGGGGCCTTATCTGGCTGAACATTTGTCATGAGTGGTAAACAACTATCTCTCAACATCGTCATTTTGAAAACGGTTGATGCTTTAGTTCTCACTGACCCTCGTAGCTAACTTATTCGTTCAGGAATCATGGACTTCACAGCCTTAATCCACTCCGAAAGAGAATCAAGGCTGCATCTTGTTCACGTTTAATCCATTTTCTGGCGTAGTTCTCTACAGCATCCATAAGAAGTTAAAATATTGCACCCGGTTGATGGATTTTGGTTCACAAAGTTTGAACCCTCTTGTTGAATAGTTTTCACTAATATTATATATTAAGGCCGTGTTCAACTCATTGACAACAGATTAAGTACAGTCTTTGTATTTGAGTTAAAGATGTTATTTATTTCCTTTTACTTAATTTTTTACGCATCTGTGGTAGATGGTAATGATGTTTTGCAGTATGGGTAAAATCTAAATGCAGTTTTCAACGATCAACAGTGTCTTTCTTGTTGTAAATATTTATGAGTGATGCTGAGTGATGCAATGTTAATGCAAGAGCTTGTGTAATATCTTATTCATCTACTACAGACATATTTTGTCCAAACATGAAGCATTCAATAAATCTGTAATATAAACATAAATCAAAGTTCTCAATTATTAAAGATCATTTGTTAAATAAAAATTAAGAAAGAAATGTTTGAAAGCTTAATCTAATAGTGCGAGTAGGCTGAACTCGAGACTTCCATCTCAAGAGCTTTATTTGAGTATGTCATGTTCCCCCAGAAAACAAGAAGAAAGAACCAAAATCGCATTTAATATGGTAAGTAAATAAATACTTCTTCTTTGCTAGCACAAAAAATACTTCATCTCTTTTTTTTTGGCAACTCTATATTAATTTCAATGGCAAATGCCTTAAATGATAATCTTTTTTCAATTAATCATTATCACATCTTTTGAAGGGAAAGCAAGCATAAGGATAAGTCTTTGACCTCATTTGGTCAGAAATTTGTTGTACTAGCAGCATCACTTGTGACAGCAGTGCTTTCAAATGGGTACAACTTCTACCTGTCTGTGTTTTACGAAGAATGGTTAGCCGAGTTTGGCAAGTCTAACTCGGAGACTGCTGTAGTTCAGTCTGCTGCTAGAGGAGTTATGTCCGTTGGAGGTCAGTAATTGTTTATGGTGTTATTAGCAAAATAAAAATGGTAAAAGAATGTTATAATTTCAACGATAAATACAGCTAAAACATCACAAAGAAGAAAAAGAGTGACTGGTCTTAAGAATTATTTACATTTGTAATAGGCTTACTAAAAATTGTTCTAGCCAAACCTTTTTTAAACATGAATTAACACATATGGGTCTCTTTTATATGTATTTATTATGTTGACTTGGGCATCGGTTGTAACTTCATACTCATGTGATTACAATAGAATTATACAAAAAAATGTGCAAAAATGTATGAATGATCATCTCTTTAGAAATGAACACTCGAATCCCCCTTATTTCCAAAAAACTTCATTGTTTTGTCTCTAGATTAATCGAAAAAACAAATACCCAAATGAAAAAGCAGAAAAGGGGGAACTAAGAATCAAAACTACAATAGGAAAAAATTGTGAGCCACATTTAGTTGACCTTTTCCTTTTTTCGTATGAAGCAAAGTTTTATCAAGGGCCTTACAAAAAGAAAAAAAAACTACTTGTCCAGTATTAAATTCCGCTCATGATATATAGACGATGTACTGTGTCTAAAAAATCCAAGATTGAAAACAAATATTTGCATTACATCTACGCCAGCGGGCTTGAATGATAAGAGACAAACGTTACTATGAATTCTGCTTCTTACAAATTATTTAGAGCCGAGTCCGTGAGGCAAAAAGAAAATGCAGGTGGAAACCACCGGAAAAATTGTCGTTTGCAATGGTCCTGACTTACAATCAGGCGTTTCAAAATAAATGGTGAATTCAACCAGTTTTATAGTTCACCAAATATAGTGCGGTAGTTTCCGGTAGTAACTAAACAGCAATTGCTATTGAAAGGTCGTAGACAATTGAAAGCAATGATCATTACAGCATTTATTAAAAAAAGAATTTTGAATCAGAGTTCGGACCGAAACTTCCGATTTTTTCCACTATTGAACTTTTTTCATTAACGCATGAGACGGAATTTTTAGAAGCCTTGATTAATAAGGCGGTCACGAAAATATCTATGTCTAATGAGATAGTCTGTATATTTTTGCTAGCTCTCGCGTAACGAACTAGCTCTCGCGTAACGAATCAACTATAAAACATACACTCCGTAAGAAGAAGAAGCTGGAATGTTACTGTCCATGTCAGGAAAATTGAAAATTTTGAAATTAAAATCCTCCCTTTTGTACCAAATTTAAGTACTGAAATGACAATTTTCGTCAAATTCGAGATGCAAGTCCAAAACAACGGCAGTCGAATACCGAAGGAACAAAGCACAAGATTACACAAATCAAAGTCCAGAGACAAGGCAAAAGCAAGAACACCAAAAGACGGAAGACAAAAGACACTACACGCCCACAAAACACACGAACATTACATATACAACAACAAAAAACTATAGCACTAACAGTATGAACTCTCAATAAACAAGAGTGACATCAGGTGCCCGGAAGGGTAAGCATGTCCTGCTCTGTCCACAGCACCCGTCACACTGTCAGTGGGTCGATCCAGGATAAAGTCAAAACCGGTAATGTCAAATCAGGGAAAATGTCTGTTTTTATTTGTGACACTGACATTTCATATCTATCTATGATGTCGTGGTGACGGCCATAGAATTTCTGAAGGGACGAAAGTAACAAAGGCTGAACATATCCCTGACTCAGCAGTTTTTGTGACAGTGCTTTTGCTCTGTCCACAAAGTCACTGTATGTACTGCACGCTCTACAGTAACGAATTAATTGTGAAATATATACTCCATATGCTGGGGATGTAGGTATATTGCTGCAGAGAAAGGGAAAGTTCACAATTGGAAAGTCAAAATCATCACGTTTGTCATATAATCTAGATTTAGATTATAAAAAGTGTAGGTCTACAGGTTTCTGTCGTTTCCTTTTTCCAGTCTGGAGGATATATCAATAGGATCCTGAAGCAATAGATGTATTTTTAATATAGAGAAGAATATCAATATATCTATAAGTGAAAGCTTTTCTTTTCCCTGCTGTATGGAATGTATTGTTCACAGTAGATTCGTTACAGTATTGAGCTACTACTTCATACAGTGACTTTGGAAAAAAGCAAAAGCACTTACTCAGTAACTGCGAAGTCAGTGATATTTTCAGATTTTGTTACGTTTGTCTTTTCATACACTCAATGCATACCTTATCTTAAATTCAGTTTCTCAAACAACGGCAGTAGAATACCGAAGGAACAAAGGGGTGAAATTTACAAAAATCGAAGTGCAAAGACCCGGCTAAAACGAGAACACAGAAAACAATGACGTTAGACACAAAAAACAATGACGCCAGACAGACACAAAGCACAGAAACAGAAATTACAACATTCAAAACAAAGACATTCACAGTGTGAACTCCAGTAAAACTGAGAGCGACATCAGGTGCTCCGAAAGGGTAAGAATGTCCTGCTCTGTTTACAGCACCCGTCACACGGTCAGTGAGGCATATAAATGTTTTTGAAAGATCTGTTAGGTGGCTGATTGGTTAATGCCATTTTCTAACCCTAAAACAAAACCAATTAAAATACATGGTATATGTTACTTCTCTAACCCCCAAACAGTAACAAGTTTAAGTTTTGAAAAGCTTGTGTAATCACTTCAGTATTCAAACATGGACAAGGACAGATCGGCTCCACAAACATAACTGACGAAGACAAAACTAAAATTTAACAAGACAACACAAAAAACTAAAGCACTGACAGTGTGAACTCCAATAAAAATAGAGAGCGACATCAGGTGGTCTGGATGAGTCTCAAATGAGTTGTCTACAAAGATTTGACAGGGTGCAGGACAACTCGGCCCGCGGACAACTCGGACCAGGACCACTCGGACCGTCGAAGGGACAACTCGGACCGTTCATTTTGACAAAAAGGACAAGTCGACCCGGTGTTTTTCTTGTGTAGTTTCCTAGTGGATTGTGGTGATTATGACTTCGCCCATTGTAGGTGTTTCCTGTTATCTCCTCTCCTTTAATTGGTTAGTTAACGGTCTTCTCTCTAGACTACATCTTTCATGAATCTGACGTCACACAAATGAAGGATTAAATCGAACCAAAGTCAAGACTTCAATTTTTTTGTATAGCATTATATCATTCTGTTCTTAAATTGGTATTAAGTCGGGTCACAAATTCAAACAGACAAAGATGAAGGTAAAAACGGAAGTACAAAATGAAGGAGGTGATTTTTTCTGATCCATACCCCTTAATTAACTACATAGGTAAAATTAAAAGACAACTGTGTTAACAAAGTAATATTTAATGTGTAAAGGTATGGTCTTTGCATTTGAAATCCAGTAAAGTAAAGATTTTCGTATGTTTTCTTATTGACTGAAGGATTTTTGTCTGGGATAATAGTGACGAAATTTGGTCCAAGAGCATGTTGTATAACAAGTGGCTTGTTAGCAGCTATTGCAACTGCTGTTTCATGTTTTTCTACCAGTGTAACATTTCTTGTATTTTGTCTTGGAGCTGTTTCAGGTAAGATTTATTGTTGAAAAATAAAACTGAATAGATAAAGTAGGCTCGGGTGTTTAAAACTGCGAATCAGTATCTTGGGCATCTTCTGAAAATTTGAATTTTACCATGAAAAATATTGTAAAACTGAATAGTTTATTGATAATGAAGAAAACCAGAGGATGACATGCCCCCGCGCAAGGTTAAATCAAAAAAGAGATTTCTTAGAAATGAAGACCTATATGGTCCCCGCTAAACACTTAACACATGTTACTGTAGGTGCTGCACGGACAAACTACATATCCTCTATTACTTCAATATAAATACACATGGTCTGCAAATTAAAATTTTCTAGCATTAAAAGAGTTAGAGTAGTTTCATGGCGAAACTATGTATACTGATTCACTAAAATGACTAAGTTTAACAATGTATATTTTTGTGAACAATGAACCAAATTCAAAATTCTTACCACATGTACATCTTTAATATAGGTACAAATGATCTTCTTAGCATTAAAATTGTAGGAGGAGTTGTACGGACAAGCTATGTATCCTCTATGAAAGAAAATGACTAAGTTCAATAATGTATATAAAATGCACCAAAATCAAAAGCCTTATCACAAGGAGTTGTGTGATATATATATTTGGATAGTCATCGCAAACATATAGGACAGTTCAAACAGCTAAATGCAATTTCACTCAGTATAAATACTTCTTATACTTTTCAGTACCATTATACAAGAACTATAATGCAAATGTAATAAGTATCATCAAATATCATTGGAAGATTATAAAATTCATGTCACATTCATGTAAAGGTCATTAATTGGTGTGATTAGTAGATTAGACAGATCGCAGACAACAGTACAGCAATAAAGTAATCAAACAAGCAAAGAGAGGCCTGCCCGTTAACAACCAGGAGTAAATTAGCACCTTTCACCTTCATTTTGAATTTAAGGACTCTAAATTCGAATCTATAAAAACCACAGTATACATAGCTGTGCGCCAGAAAATCCTTTTTACGAGTTTTCTGTGGGCTGTATGCGGATATACAGAAAAATACTACAACGTGCTTTCAAAGCGGCGTGTTTTATGGCTTAAGTAGTTGTTCCTAGACTACCAAAACATTTATTTTTTTGCAAATACGTTCGCAAATGATTACTTTACACATCCTAAAAGTTTTGATGAAACTTGTTACTGGAAACAGTGTATTTTTCTAACGCAAAGTACATTTGTAATTTACTTGTGTGACAAAGAAAAACAGCTCGCGAATACGTCCTTATTTCTGAATGAAAACGACATATTTTGTCACTGATTCTATATCGCATATTTCTACGTCACTGTGTACATTTTCCTTTTTTAATTCACATTGTTTGCGTTAATATATAGCGATCTACATTTTACTAGACTGTTGGATGAATACTGAGTGATTGTAGGCTTGCTTTACGAGTTTTGAAAGGTTCACTGTGGGAATTCTTTACGAGCAATTGAGATAAATTTTTATACAAATAACCAAAAAAAAAGTAAATTCTTTATAAAATTTACTTTTATTATCAAAAACGCCATGTTCGTGAAATATTCTATCCATGTAAAAAGACAGCAGTTACTACTATTGCAATACATGTATACAATACATGTTCATGTGAGAATTATACACTATCAAAATTCAACATTTGCCTTTCTTGTTTGGTAAAAATCGAATTATTTTTCTGGCCATATATATATATATATATATATATATATATATATATATATATATATATTGCCCACATCTCCCGATTTTATTTACCAAGTTTTCTTACAATCAATTTGATGAGTGCCTTGTGATCGTTTATATGTTGTATTGTCTATTGGTACCCTGGTCAATCATCGGATGACAGTGTTTGTAAAAGTACTTCGCCTGATATGTTATGCTTGTTGACGACGCCGCATCTGTAACATAAAAGATTAATGAATGTAGCGGCGTTCAACATTTGGCAAGTGAATTCCGCCCAAAGCGGTGCCAGGGACCGTCTTGAGCTTACTATAGTAGGAGTATTTGCTCTTTGTTGAAGGTCTCATGGTGACTTAAAGGTGAAGAACAACAATGAAAGCGTTGTTCCATTTACTGAATCTTTCATGGTATTCATAGGGATTTTGTCCCATGTACATTTACTCAATATCCCTTTATTTGTTCATATGATATTATCATACATTGTACCCTATGGGAAAACATATCTTCTCCTCTGAAACTACCGCATCACATCCAAGATGGCTGCCAGTGACGAACCTAGTTGAACATCAGACCAAATGGGAAAACAATCAAAGATCTTTTCTTCTGTAGACGCGAAACATTTATGTTAATTGATTAATAAGTTAGAGTTTAACGTCCAGTGAGCAATATTTCAGCTATACCAGGACGAGAACTAGTTAATCAAAAAAAAAAATAAGATAAAGAAAAAAGAAATAAAGGTTGAAGAGACAATTGGGGCAACGAGTTTTGATTGCCACTGGAAAAGAGGAGAAATGGGTAGGACAGGCAATCTAGCCTTCTATACGACTGCTAGTGAGTCTACTCTCTTCAGAAAAAATATAGGAGAGTTCTTTTCATTGCATTGTGCGTGACATTTCTCCATACAGTTAAGCTACTATGGTTCGCGGTCAGGTTTACCGTAATATTACCTGACTTCCCATAGACAGGGCATTCCCCTATACACAATCTGGGGACGCGCCCGGCAGCAAGTCAGCATATCATCAAAGATGGCCGCAAGCAGGAACTTTGCTTTACATTTAACCGTATGGTAAAACCTATTCAAAAATGTCCTCTGAAGCTGAAAAGCCATTTGGAACCAAACATTCCATCCAAAATAGCGACCAGAAGGGAACTTGAATAGCTTTCGATCATCAATGTCTATTTACAAACTTGAAACAACGGCAGTAGAATACCGAAGGAACAAAGGGGTGAAATTCACAAAAATCGAAGTCCAAAGACAGGGCAAAAACGAGAACACAGAAAACAATGACGCTAGACACAAAAACAATGAAAAAGACAGACACAAAGCACAGAACCAGAAACCACAACACTCAGAACAAAGGCACTCACAGTGTGAACTCCAGTGAAACTGAGAGTGACATCAGGTGCTCCGGAAGGGTAAGCATGTCCTGCTCTGTTAACAGCACCCGTCACACTGTAAGTGATTCAATCCGGGAAAATGTCAAAGTCGGTAGTCAAATCCGGGAAGACGTGAATCTAGCTGAAAATGTCCACTTTCATTTGCGATACTGACACGTCATATCTTTCAATGATGCTATGGTGACGGCCATAGAATTTCTTGAGGGATGAAATTAACAAAGGTTGAACAAATCCCTGACTAAGCAGCTTTTGGGACAGTGTTTTTGCTCTGTTCAAAAAATCACTGTACAAACTACAAGCTCGACAGTAACGAATCAACTGTGAAATGTACACTCCATAGGCTGGAGAGGTAGGTATATTGCTGCTAAGAAAGGGAAAGTTCACAATGGGGAAATTGAAATCATCACGCTTGTCATATAGCTTAGATTTCAAACGTCCATCATTGTCAATATACAATAAAAGATCTAGGTACGAAGCTGAAGTAGGTGTTTCAGTTGTTTCTTTAATTTCAAGCTCATTTGGATAGATCTGATGTAAATAATCCTTAAAATTAGGATTATTAAGAGAAAGAAAATGACACCCTTGAACATTGGATCATTTAAAAGTCTATTTTAAAACGCTATGTATTCAGGAATAAAATGAACTGTAATATCGGTTTTGAAATGGTCATATATACAGGAACTAAACGAACTGCAACATTGGTACTTTTTGATCCTCCGCTGTAGTGGGTGGTGCTTTGTTTTGGGTCTTTTAACCTGGATATGGGATGTTGTCTCCTTGACATTTACATTTTTGTACCCCATTTCCTTTCTTTTTCATAGTGATCATGGTGTCCGTTCGTCTGTCCGTCCGTTCGTCCATTCGTTATTCCGTCCACCATATAGGGTATATACTTTGTGGCGACAACTCCTGCTGGACCACTTCACTTGGGGAAATTCAATGAGAATGTTCAGTGCATATTGCCATTCTGCACCAGCTATTTAAAAATCTGATTTGACTATTTTTTGTGATTGATATTTTTACATCTGGAATCAAATGGGTGTGCAGGGGTATGTTTTTGTGAGCTTTGCTCACAGTAATTCTAGTTTAGTTTTATTTTTACATTAATGGTCTTGAAATAACCGCTGTAACGGTTACGTCATAATGAAGGCCGATAAAAATTCGCACTCAAACAGTGATTTGATATTACATTATTTTTAAAAGAATGGTCGATATAGCAATTTTATTGCAATGATAATATTAAAACACTCGTAAAGAATTCCCACAGTCCATCGGAAGGAAGACCCACAGAGTCACCTGGTCTACTCCGAAATCATCCCACAGTCTAATGAAATGCATATCTCAATGTATTGGCGAAAATACTGTGAAATAAAAGACAAAAATTTACACAGTGACGTAGAAATATGCGATAAAGAATCAGTGACAAAATGTATCGTTTCCATTCAGAAATAAGGACATATTTGCCAGTTGTTTTTCTTTGTCACAAGTAAATTACTTTGCGTTAGAAAAATACACGGTTACCAGTAACAAGTTTCATCAAAACTTTTAGGATGTGTAAAGTAATCATTTGCTATCGTATTTGCAAAATTATAAATGTTTGGTAGTCTATGAACAACTAATTGAGCCATAAAACACGCCGCTTTAAAAGCAGCTTGTAGTACTTTTCTGTATATCCGCATACAGCCCACAGAAAACTCGTAAACAAGGATTTTCTGTAAACTGTGAAATCTTTCAAGAAGAAATGATTCTCACATGATACACCAGATGCTATTTACAATATATGTACTTCTTTCATAGCCTTACTATCTTTCCCATTTCACTTCATTGTCTATGTCTTACGGTTCCCTAGTATCATAATAAAGGATCTAGACATGGGTGAAGTCAACCTGAAATAATTATAATAAACAAATAACAATTATAAATGCAGTGACTTTATAACTAGAAAAAGTTACTACCGGAGTTATGTATGGCACGCCTGAACCACATTAATTCGATAAATAGATATTAGCGTCGATAAATTGAGTTTATCGGTCACATTAATACGATAAACACATTTTTGCGATCGATTATCTCAACTTAGCGGCATTTATATGAACTGATCGACCGCTAAACTTGGTTTATCGAATTAATGTGGTTCCCGCGTCGCAAAGATGAGATAATTACATTAACGGTCGTTAATGCATTAACGGTTTTCAATGCCCTTATATGGTAATTCATATTCACGGACGTTCGAATCCGCCATTTGTTTGTCAGTTTATGTAATTATTTGTTAAAAGCGCTTCCATTGGTCAAAATGGGAAACGGTTAAAAGCCGGGAAATTTGAAGGCCTAGTCATTTAAAAATAAAATATCGAATGAAATTCTTTGTTATTTAAATAATATATCAATACGGTGCTAGAATATATCTGGTATGGTAAATCGACTTCCTATATTTTGATGTACGTGGATCTGCAAAAAAATTGTGGGTTTTTTTTTTTTGTTTTTTGTTTTTTTTTTAAATAAAGCGTTTTTAAACAAATAGTAATTTAATTCCCGTAGTATACAATAGAAATAAAATAATGTATATATAGAGTTTCTGTATCAAACAAGCAAAATAAGGGAATATTCTTTGAGACAACATCTCTGATGTTTACATATAACTGCACTTCATGCATTGTTTCTTTGTTTTTTTTATATTCCCAATGCTATGAGTATTCTTCCTTTAATTTAGTGTAGTTATGTAAATCTTGGGCATGTATCTCGAATAACTTTGGCTCATCAGGTAATACCCCCTCCCCCGCAGTAAGCAATAAAATGCAGATTTAACTTACCGTGCACAATTTTTGTAGCCAATATTAATTTATTTATTCGACACATTTGTTTTACCCCCATACATTTGGTTTAGTCTATTTTACCCAAAATATAACATTAAAATACAGATTGTTCTAACTCGACACATTTGTTTTAGTCAATATTACCTAAATATAGCATTAAAATACTTATTTAACTGATCAAACCATTTGCTTTAGTCCAAATTATCCAAATATAACATTTAAATACAGATTTTTCTTACTGAACACATTTTTTTACTCCATATCATCCAAATATAGCATTAAAATACAGATTTTACTTACTCGACACATTTGTTTTAGCCCATATTACCTAAATATAGCTTTACAATACTGATTTTACTTACTCGACACATTTGTTTTAGTTCATATTATCCAAATATAACATTTAAATACAGATTTTTCTTTCTCGACACATTTATTCAAGCTCATATTACCCATATGTAACATTTAAATACAAATACTTACTCGACATATTTGTTTTAGTCCATATTACCAAAATATAACATTTAAATGCAGGTTTTTCTTACTCAACAGTTTTGTTTTAGCCCATATTAACAAACTATAGCATTAAAATACAGATTTTACTAACTCAAAACATTTATTTTAGTCCATATTATCCAAATGTAACCTTTAAATACAAATTTTACTTACCCGACACATTTGTTTTAGCCCATATAAACCAAATATTACACTAAAATGCAGATTTTACATACTCAACATATTTATTTTAGTCCATATAACCCTAATATTACACTTTAATGCAGATTTTACTTACTCTACACATTTGTTTTAGTCCATATTACCCAAATTTTACACTAATTAAAATGCATATATATTTTTTGTTTCAAATTACTAAAATTTGTATACTTTTACGGTAAATAGTAAGGGATGACCATTTATTTTTTTAGGGGGGGGGGAGCTTTGGAGGCGATTTTGAAAATAAATAAATCAATCTTGGTGCAAGTGATGAATATTCTATTCCTATACGTGTCATGAAAAATTGAAATTTGATTTGATGGAAACAAATGTAACATTTGGATAGTGAAGATAAATATTCTATTCCTACGTGTCATGAAAAATTGAAATTTGATTTGAAGGAAAAAATGTGACATTTGGAGAAAATATACATTTTTTAAGGTGACATGAAACTAATTTTTAGTGTCAAAACCCCCTCCCGAAAATTAAATAGTCGTCCCCTAAGATAGCATTTAATTTACAGGAATAATTCAATCAGTCAAATATAATTTCAAATGATGAATGTAAAGCGATTCCTCGCGTGCCGTTCTCGTAATCTGTTTCCAGCTCGTCAAACAGTTAGCTGCACAGTACACATGGCACAGATTTAAAGATTCTCTAACAGTTCATTTGATTGGATGAGACCAAACTTCTTAGCGATACATCGTATTGATTGGTTCCCTTTAAATGTTTTATCGATTTCATTGGTTCATTTATTAATGTTAATTTGAGATCATTCATGAACGACCGTTAAGTAACTTAACAAAAAATAACTGTACTTAGCACGATAATTCATTAACAACCGCTAGTGCGAATTAGCGCCGCAAATATGTGTTTATCACATTAATGTGACCGATAAACTCAATTTATCGGCGCTAATATCTATTTATCGAATTAATGTGGCTCAGACGTGCCATAGTTATGCAAGATCATAAAGTTTTATTATCGCTCCTTTCCTTTGATAGTACAAGATGGCATCGTTGTACCTGTGCATTCTGTCAAATATATGCATAATTAACATCAGTACATCGCCGTGAATTAATAATGTCTTCACAATACTGGAACTCACCTTGCAAAAACACCAGATGATTAAAAAAACAAGAGTAAAAATATTGATTCGTATTCTGGAATGTATTCTAATAAACAAGTTTTTCATCGCTCTGAGTCAGTTTTCATCAGTGTAAAAAAAAACACTTAAATAGAACAAAAATCGAAGTAGGGGGTTAATTTCTTCATAACTATTGTCTTTAAACTTTCACTTTTATTTTTCTATGCCGATATAAATCAGTTTAGTATATTTAGCACAACAAAGGAAAATGTTCGGTTAAATTAAATATTCAATACAGACGGTTCTAATTGCAGATAATCAAAACTTACATATGTTGCAACAAAATTAGAGATACATCAATGTTCTTAGTATTTTCAAAATACTTAACTCTGCAAATAAAGGCCAAACTTAGGTGCACTCTATCGATCTACAAAATAGTCATTGCCTGTTATATACAGTGTCAACCGCACCACAATTAACGGATCACTATAAATAAAAATGCAGGGTGACTGGAAGGGGGGAGAGGCAAAAATCAATTAAAAGCAGTATCAAACAGACATTTTTCTTGAGAAGAGTCTAAGATGGAAATCAAATTTCCTGTCATAGAAATTTTATTCCAAGTATTACGAATACGGAGACAACAAACCGAAAGAAGACAAAACAAAATCAAATTACAAAGGAAAATGAAAATACGGTGTTGAAAGATTAAAGAAAAAAAGACGAATCTGAAGTACAAAATGAAGGACGTAATCCATAAGGGTGATTTTGAAGGCCTTATGGCGACTTCAATATGAAAACAATAAAGGCATTGGTCCATTGCTTGGTTTAACCATGGATTTATTGAGACATTGTCTCATGTGCATTTCGTACATATCTGTTCATTGTTTAAGTATAATCCATACACATTGTTATTGGGAAGAGTGGTAAAAATAAATTAAAAATATCATTTTATTCGCTATATGTGCTATGTTTATTTGATTCACCATCTTAAATTTCATTTATTGAAAAGGAGCTGCTTCTTCCATTACTCATGTGTCTACCGTAACAATTCTTGGAATGCATTTTCAAGGCAGGAAAAAAGCAATGGCACTGTCTATGATTGCATTTGGTGCAAGTATTAGTGGTTCGATATTTCCCGTTTTGACTGATAGACTTATTACTGAATACGGATGGAGAGGGTCTATGTTGATACTATCGGGTATGCAGTTAAATATAGTAGTCACTGGAAGTTTATTTAAATTGCCTGAAATTGAAAACAGTGTGGACAAAAAATTGTCAACTTTCATGGCGGTTAAAAGCCACAAAGCAAAGGGAGTCAAGCCGCAATATGGTGAAAACAGCAAAATTGCGAGTTCCTATAGTTTTAACAAATGGAACAACGGGAATAATAACCAATGTCAAGGTAGTGATGAGGCCATTAATAAGAAGTTACAATCTGGCACGAAACAAGATCACAAGAACATTCTGTTAGTTATTCAACAAGTCTTAAGTAATAAGACTTTCATATGTTATTGTTTTACTAGTGGTTTATGCATTTCAACGTTTTTCTCCATGTATATATTTTTCGTTGATTACTGTCAATCAAAAGGACTTTCGCGTCCGGATGCTCTGGCTGTTTTCTTTTATATGAGCATAACAAGGCTAGTGTCATGTCTTTTACCGGGGCTTCTTCTACAGCTGTTCCATTTAAACGTATTTTCCTTTCAAGTAGTAAGTTCTTTGGTCGGTTGCCTATCAACAGCAATGTTTACTACTGCAGGATCTTCGTTTACGTTAATATTAGTTGCATCACTAGGTTTTGGAGCAGCTATAGGCAGCGTACGAACAGTTACAGCTGTATGTGTTGCAAAAATTGTTGAGCAAAAGAATTACTCTGTTGGTATAGGGTTGTCGATGACAGTAGTGGGGGTTTTCAACTTTGCCATTGGTCCAATATCAGGTAAGATCATATATATATATATATATATATATATATATATAA
>MJUU01045160.1:210985-247281 GCA_002080025.1 Modiolus philippinarum
TATATATATATATATATATATATATATATATTGAAATTCACCAGTCCAGTTGTCAGTAGTTCAATGCTGACCCGAAAACCGATTCTGCTTGGAACATTGCAATATCTAATTTTTGTAAATTTTGATGAAAACTATGGAGCACCACCCTCGTGCAAAGCCTTGTCCTTAGCTGATTTTGGCTTACCATTTACATCATATTGGTTATTTATTGTCTATCAGTTGGTAAATATCTTTGAGTTTATGATCGTCTAAACTTTTAGATTTAATGTGAACTGAAGAGACTCAAGGTGTTGAAATGCGCATATGCAGAAACTAAATTCTTTGTAACTTTTGCTCCAGAGTATTCACACTGATATTGTTATAAATGAAGTAACAACCAACGTCCGAAATATGTTCAGAGGGAAAGACCAGAAAGATAAATTCATTGGACGAACGACAAATCCAAGACTAACATACCTAATCTCAGAGTAAATTGGGACAGCAGTAATATTCACGACTTGGAACGGGAATTTTATAAATAAAATGTTTGGTTAATAAAGTTTTAACGATGCATATAGCATATGTATGGGTAAATTGTGACAAACCTAAAAATGAAGAATGTGTAAATCAATCATAAATCAGTAGTCAACAGAGCACAGAAATACTAAAAGATTTAAACAAAACTGTCTTCAATAATAGCAGGAACTCAGTCTTGATACCTTCCTACAAATTTCAGAAATATTATCAATCTAGACTTAATGAATTAATGAAGGGAAGATAACAGGAAGCCTTGAATCAAAAGTTTATGGAGACGTCTGTGTGGTAACAAACAATCTTGATAGTAACTACACGCTCTTCTAGCATAACCGATTTATCGAGATATATATACTATAAAGGCTTGTATTGACAAAACAGGCAGAATATTGATGTTAAAGTGTTGTGAAAAATGTACTACATCGTCCTGTCGTAGATTTGTGCACTTAGATGGTTCCCGTCGTCAATTTGAGATGTATATCTTTACACAAAACAAAATAGTAAGTGTCTGTAGTTTCCCTTTTTCAAAATCTGGTTGATATATTAATGAAATATAGTAAGTAAATATACTATTTTTGAATGACAAGACATCATCAGTTTATCTGTAGGAGAAATTAAAGCATCAAGCTTCATTGGTTGAAATTGTCTCTGGCCATTGAGTCACTGATAGTGTGACGGGTGCCGCTAGCGGAGCAGGACATGCTTACCCATCCGGAGCATCTGATGTCACTCCCGAATTTCATGGGATTTCACACTGTCAGTACTTTACTAGTTTTTCGTGTTGTCTTGTACATCATACTGTAATTTTAGTTTTGTCTTCGTGAGTGATGTTTGTACTACCGATTTGTCCTTGTGAATGTTTGAATACTAAAGAGATTTGCAAAAGCTTTTCAAAATCTTACCTTGGCGCTGTTTGAGGGTTAGAGAAGTAACATGTGCCATGGATTTTAATTGGTTTTGTCTAAGGGTTAGAAAATGACATTAACCAATCCGCCTTCAATCAGATCTTTCAAAACAATATATGCCTCACTAATAGTGTGACGGGTGTCGTTAGCGAGGCAGGACATGCTTACCCTTCCGGAGCACCTGATGTCACTCCCGGTTTTCATGGGAGTTCACACTATGAGTGCCTTAGTTTTTAATGTCGTCTTTTTATTTCCGTGCATTGTAGCTGTCTCACGTCCTTGTTTTGTCTTTGTTTTTCTCTGTTGCCGTTTTTGTCATGTCTCTGGATTTCGACTTTTGTGTCTTCGCTTCCCTTGTTCCTTCGATATTCTACTGCCGTTGTTTTAAAGAAATTCCATCTCGTACGTGTACTAAGTGGGCTAAGAGAGGTGCACATTTCGTACCAATACGATTGCCGACTGTCTGTTGAAATATCTTGCCACCAAACTGGACAAATATGTTATCAATGCGATATTCCAGAATCCTGATTACTTGTTATTCAGTGTTAACACTTTCAACTTATATATCTCTCCAATACAGATCACATTTAAGATTAAAGACAGAGTTACACAGGGGAGAGATACTCTTTAGTTTTATACTCAATTTTGTAAAATCTAAAAATTTGCAAATCTTGAAAAAAAAAATCTTGTAAGCACCCAAATGCTGACAATTTGGTTGGTTATTACAGTCGGGGAGTATCGGTCCACCGATAGAGGCATCGGCTCATTGGTCATAAATAAAACCTACTTTATATATAGATTTAGTGGTTAACTATTTGCAAGCTCATCAATAATCAAACATTCATCATAAACAATTTATTATTTTATTTGATTTATTGATCTAAGAAAACGGACAAGGTATTGATTTTGAAATCATAATTTGCATCAAAACAAAATTAATGAAGGAAAGATAACAGGAAACACTTTCAATGGACGAACATTACAATCACATGTCACAATCAACCAGGGAACTGCACAAGAAAAACAATAAAATGACAAAAGACAAATATATATAACGACAGGAACTCGGAATAGCCGGACTTGGTACCGGCACTAGCAACAGCTAGCGGTAGGGTTTAACCGGTTTATGGGTACCCAAACCTCCCCTTTCTCTATCCCGTTTTCCTATAGTATCATAAACATACAAAGAAAACCCAATACAGGTAGACCACTGACTTCAAGACCACAATCTTGAAAAGAATAAGACAAAACGTAATTTAAAAAGATGGGTCAAGGAACTGCCGGCTAGCTCAAGAAGTTCTCGAAGGGTTTTGTAAAGAATCATCATGGATTTCAGTAGACATCAGCAGCATCAGTGAGAGGCCAGTATAATTGTAAAATCTTCAGGTCATTGGATCCCANAGCCAATTTAACGGAATCATGAAGAATATCCGGTCAATATCCCCTATTACGTAAAGAATGTAAGTTACGTCCCAGTTTTTCTTGATTTTTCTCTTATCATTTTTGGAATTTTTTTTAACACGAGGGTGAGAAATGCCCATTTAAGCTGTTTCCGATAGATATCAAATGTTCATATCTTCTATAAAACTTCTTAAATGTGTTTATCAATCTATGAAATATGTAACCTTGTTGTAATAGTTTGGATGTGATAGTAAGGTTACGTTCATTAAAGTCGTCAAGAGTAGATCAGACGCGTGCGAATCGTACCAGTTGAGATATATACACCCCGTATGATGGTGCTGCAGGAAAGTCGACATCAAGAAAAGATAGATTAGTAATAGTGAAATCAAAATCATCCCTTTTATCATAAATTTTAGTTTTAATCTTTCCAGATTCAACGATGATAGTTAGATCGAGAAATGGGCAGTATTTAGAATTATTGGTTGCTATATTAAGTTTAAGTTCTTGTGGGTAAGTGAGGTCGACATAGTCTAAAAGTATGGTGGCAAGTTATGGCTCCGGGTTATTGCCATTTCGCTTTTTCCCGTTTTTGCTTTGAAAAGGCAACAACGCGAAAACGAGAAAAATGCAAAAACGCGAAAATGCGAAAACGCAAAATCGAGAGAGCGAAAACGCGAAATGGCCGCATCTTGCCACCATATAAAAGTGCTTATGTTACTGTTAACAGTATTTAGTTAATATAACAAGTAATATACGTGTACATGATAACTAGCGCATTTATAAAGTTTAATTGATTGTAAGTGGATATAAAGTGAGTCATCGGAATTTTGGCAGCAAATGTTGTTTAAAGCTATTTTTTTTCAAGCTCACATGGTAACAGCGACTAAGCGTTAAAACTGCAAAATATTTAGAAAGTACATGTTGATAGCTAAAATACTTCGGTATGAAACAAAATTGTTTGTGTTTTCTTTTTATTTTTATTATTCTTTTTCATTTTATTTTATTAGTTTGTTGTGTAAGCCATTAATAAGTTGTTTGTAATATTTTTCAGGTTTGACCAAAGATATAACCGGAAACTACGATACATATACAACTTTACTATCTGTATCTTTATTCTTGTCTTCCGTTTTGTTTCTCATTGTCATGGTACACATAAACAAACAAACCAGTGATAAATGTTGCATGTTACCTTTAAAGAAGACAGGTGGAAGGAAGACATTAGATACACATCTATAAAATTCTGCTAAATGTTCTCCCTTATATACGCACATGCTTATAATTAATCCTTAAGGTAGATCGGTAGTCTTCCGACATTTTGAATTTGTTATTTATGCTGTTATGGTATTATCTGCTTTTTAATATGCAAATATTTTTATTTGTAATGAATCAATCAATATTATATTCATAATACAAAATGCAAAGAACCTACATGGACTTGATTTCACATGTCATTATCTTATTAGACGAGGTATGGTAACTTGATAATTAAATAAATGGGAAGAGGATTTTTGAAAAAGGGAGGTAATCTGATAAAAATATTTTACAAAGATATCACTATGAAAATTCACATTTTACAAATTATATGGAAAACAGAGTCGGTGACCCCTATTTTTCTTATATTTTCTGAAAGTATGTTCAAAGGGCTAACATATGAGTAAAATACAAAGAAATCTATGGAATAGTTTCAAAGAAAACAACCAAATGCCTGTTTTCCTATATATTCATTAGAAATATTTGATTATTTTGATATCATTTATTTTAAAAACAAGCACGGTGACCCCTCTTTTTTATTATTTTATTTCAATGCTCATGTAATAAGGAAACTTTCCTGAGAAAATAAAGAAAATCTATGGAAAAAAAATTTGGACTACCCATCTACCTTAAATTAGTTTTTAGATTCGGTTAAAGTTTATTCCCATTGAGTATAGTTCCCTAGGTCTACCCCTTAAATCCAATTTTATATTACTAGCTTTCTGATAGCAGTGGCATTTTTCTTTTGTATGAGCATCAGTATTAAAAGCCAAATTTTTTATTTATAAGATATAAAAAAGTATTCCTTTCAAGTGGGTGATTATTATATGTCTACTGTCGGAAAAGGTTTGACGCGAGTTTCGTCTAAAACTTTTACAATTAATACTCGAGACAGTAGAAATTATTATGAGAACTGCGTATGAAAGAAAAAAATCTAAATTACTACGATTTGTCATGTTTTTTAATCATATTGTAAAGAGGCTTAATGTTATTACACAATTTCATATCTTGTGACATTACTTAAAGATTGGTTTATCTTATCATCATACAACTTTTTATTTAAGAATTGAATGCATTATTTTGAAGTTTCATTGGGGTATGAAAGTGTTGACCGAAGCACATTTTAATGAAGGTGTTAGCGCTTCATGTTGAAAATGTGCGCCCGGTCAACACTTTCATAATCCCTATGAAACTTCAAAATCATGCATTCAATTCTTATAATTACATTTTATTCGAAAGGTAAGAAAACACAATTTATTTACAGGAAAGTACATCATGTACATTAGAATTCTATTTTTACGAAATAATCCACCACGTGAATATGTGATCGGAATTGCAACTTCACATTGATGTGCCACGTGATTGGTGTTCACCTATCAAATTAACGGAATTCAAATGAATATGCATGAAATGTAATTATTTCAAAATGATAGACGCCGTTCCAAATATCTTCAAATTACAGGCCTTTCTTTGTTAAGTACTACCTGAATTTGTAGAAAAAATATACCAGGAATGACATTTTATACTGCTGTACTTTTTGCACAAAAATATATGCAATCGGCATTAAAATCGGTTATAGCGGGTGTTTCAATTCTTATGAAGCCAAATGCGCAAAACTTTTTCAAGATTTACAACTAACAGCACATATATAAATTCTTTAATTTCATTTTTCGATATATATTGATGATTGCAACAAAAAGATATAACAGGAAGCATCTACAAAGGCATAAAACGCTGTTTTACACTCAAAAAGCCATATATAAGTAACCACTGGCATCTAATATATCAACAGTTATTTTAAAGACCCCCAAATATTAATTTAAAACAAGAATTCATAACAAACGTTTTTATATCAATATCGATATATGATTTTTTTTCCATTCCAGAATAGTTCCTTTTATCCCATACGATTTGTCAAATGTTGAATGGAAGGGTATGGTATAAATGTACATTACAAAACACAGCAAGGTTAAGAAAAGGGACAACGATTTTCGTTTTTTCCATCTCTAAGTTACAACGATGCCTTCAACAATGAGAAAACAATTAACTTCATAGTAAATTCAAAACAGCCCCTACCGCCGGCTTGATTGGATTTCACTTGCTAGATGTCCAACAATGTTACATCCAAGTTCTATTTTGGTCATGGATGGTCATAGATGCTGAATGGTCAACAAATATAAAATATGGGAGAAAGTACTCATACAATCACAATCATCCCTTGCCCGACAAAGGGACCAAACCATGTTCAAATATATGAACGATTACATGGCACTCATTGAGTTGATTATAAGATGTGGGCATGACTTTGCCAGTCAATTTAATGTTTGTTGACGATCCCGCTTCAATGGGTACAAAGTCATGAATGTAGCATTGCTCTACATTTAGCAATGAATTTAATTTTGATACTGCATTAATAGGAGAAATCATCACTTGATGAAATAAAGAGAGGAAATACCTACCACGAGCAGCTTTCAAGATATTTATTACATGATCAGAAAACAACTTCTGCGGGGATATTTTGAAAAATGCCCTCCGAAACTGCTTATTATCTTTAAGCTATGTCAAAGTATCACACCTTTTTTATGAATGTTTCATTTAATGGTGAATGAAATAATATGTATGGAGTAAATGTACATGAGATTAAGTCTCTACAAATACAGTATTGATAATGTTTCTGTCTATCCTTTCCAGAATTTAACACATAGTCTGTTTTGCTTTATTGCCCTGTCACACTATAACGCACAGCGCCAACGTGTGCCGACGTGCGAGAATATTTTCGTACACGCTGATGTGCGTTGTATTAGTTAGAGACACGTCCTTAACACGTTACAAACACGTCGACGTCCGCTGGTGTGCGTTGTTGAACATGCTCAAAATTTCACAACGTTCTCGTGCGATAAATAGAAGTTTCTCGAATATTGTTTTAAACGTGTAAGGAACGCAAACATAGCGTCTTTGTTACTAAGGAGTAAGGTATAAGCCAATGATTCATCATTTATATAATGGTTAATGAGGAAGACAAAATTCCAAAAGAATTTAAAATAACTTCTTTATTTCAAAATCATACTGAAATGTTTTTTTTACATAAATTTTGTGATTTTTTGGGGACCTATCCCTCCTGTGTATTTTTCGATGGCATTTCTATCCATGTTTCCTTTGTAAATGACATGCGGTAAAATATTTCCAACTGATCTGACGAAAGATCGTCAAAACGCTATACAGACGTTCTATGAATGCTAGAAGACCGTTATGGATGCGTTTGGTATCGTCAACTACGCTCGTAAAACGCTCTCAAAATGTCGCCATACGCTGTTACACGTTTGGATAAGATGGCCCAGCGTTGTAGGGCGTTCGCCTGACGATATAAATGCGTCCAACAACAGGATTTCTTCAATTTCGTCGGAGTGTACCAACGTTCTAACAAAATTCGCGAACGTCGGCACACGTTGGCTAGAACGTTATAGTGTGACAGAACCTTTATAGCTCGTACAAGATGTCAATTGACTCGCTCGCATGTCTATGTTACAAAAACAGGAAAACAGCAAACACCTACAATGGCCAGGAACTACAATCACATGCCACAATTTACAAGCAAACTGCACCAGAAAAACAATAATGAAAACAAGAGACAAACATAAATAACGATAGGAACTCGGGATAGCCGGACTTGGTACCGGCACCAGCAAAAGCCAGTGGTAGGATTAAACCGGTTTATGGGTACCCAAACCTCCCCTTTCTCTATCCCGTTTCCCTATTGTATCATAAACACGCGAATAAAACCCAATACAAGTAGACTACTAACTGAATGACCACTATCTTGGAACAGAAAAAGCATAAGACAAAACGTAATTTTGAAAGAAGGGTCAAAGAGTGCTCGCCGCTAAACTGCCGGCTAGCTCAAGGAATCTAGTCTGCTGGTAAAACACTGTCGCACTACGGAAGAAAAATCAAACTCAAAACTTCCCGAAGGGTTTGGTAAAGAGTCTTCATGTATTTCAGCAGACATCGGCAGTATCAGTGAGAGGCCAGTATATATGTAAAGTCTTCAGGTCACTGGAATCCAAAGCCAATTTAACGGATTTGTTCAGAATATCTCGTCGATATCCACTATTACGTAAAGAATGCAAGTTACGTCCCAGTTTTTCTGGATTATTAATCAGTTTTGACATTTTTTAACAACATTTCCATAAAATCGAGGATGAGAAATGCCCTTTGTTATTAGCTGTTTCCGAGTCACGTCATATCTAAATATCAAATGTTCATATCTTCTGTAAAACCTCTCAAAAGTATTTAATAATTTATGAAATCTGTAACCTTGTTGTAAAATTTTGGATGTGAGAGTAAGGTTACGCTCATTAAAATCATCAAGGATCGAACAAATGCGAGCGAATCGTACAAGTTGGGATATATACACCCCGTAGGATGGAGCTAGGGGAACGTCGCCGTCAAGAAAGGGGAAATTAGTAATTGTAAAATCAAAATCATCCCTTTTATCATAAACTTTAGTTTTTATTTTACCAGAGTCAATGGTGATACTTAAATCCAGAAAAGGGCAGTATTTAGAATCATTGTTTGCCTTATTTAGTTTCAGTTGTTGTGGGTAAATGGTGTCAACATAAGCCAAAAACTGGGGATTGTCAATAGTAAGGATATCGTCAATATACCTGCTATTATCATTGAAAATAGAAATAAGTTTATCACTATTTGGTACAGTTCCATTTTGTAGTTTTTTCATGAATTCCCGTTCGTAGCAGAACAGAAAAAGGTCTGCAATGAGAGGTGCACAATTAGTACCCATGGGGATTCCAATGACCTGATGATAAACAATGGTGCTGAAACGAACATAAATGTTGTCTAGCAAGAGATTCAGTGTTTTAATCATATCATCACATGTCCAGGAGCAATAATTGTTGTAAGAGATATTGGAGAAGAATCCTTGCGTTTTATTGCAGCAAATAAACTGAAGACCCGAAAATTTAAAAGACCATTTAATAAGTTCGACCAATTTAGATTTAATCAAATTATGCGGAAGGGTTGTATAAAGTGTAGAAAAATCATAACTGTCAATAGATGAAACTGGTCTATCTATAGATTGTAATTTATCTAAAACTTCAATAGAATTTTTTACACTCCAAAAGTAATTTACACCAGAGTTTTGATATGTTTTCTCACAATAGTTTTTGACTAACTCCTTTATACAAGTGAGTGCACTGGTTAAATTGATGGACAAATTTGTGGTAGAACAATTACTTGAAGCCGAAATGAAACGATGTTTGTAGGGATTTTTGTGAAGTTTAGGAATCCAGTACATAGTAGGTAGGGTGTTATCTTTAGGTGGAACTTTGAGTGTTTCTGTATCCTTGTAATGTTGTGTGGTGAGCGTTTTCTCGTCATAATTTGTACGTTCAAAAGTGCTAGACTTTGCCAATTCGTTTTTTTGGACATCGATATAGGAATTTTTTCAGATGATGGCAACGTTGTTTGAAGCTTTGTCGACAGGTGCAAACACATATTTCTCACCAAGTTCTTTCAGTTTGGACTTAATTCTGTTAACAGACAGCTTAGGTGGTGACTCATAATAATTTTCTTTATAGAAATTAATTTTGTTGGTGACTTTACTAATGATTTTATCTTTAAACATATTAGAGCATGTTTGTCTGCACTTTCTCGTTTGCACCATTTTATACAATAGTTGGTTACCGAGTCTTTAATAATGTCGAAACAAGCTTGCCAGTTTATTTTCGAAGGTGGGCGATATTTAGGCCCTTTTCTAAAGAATCGTCTAACTTCTTTGTCTACAATAATGCTCAAGTCCCCCGTTAATATATGCCCACAAGGGTCATAGCGATAAGGCGAAGTGGAACAGTCACAGCTGCTAGGGTAGTTCTTCTCGAAATTAGCATCACAGGTAATAGAAGAGTAATTGAAAAAAATACTTCTAGTAGGTTTTTTGTAAGTAAAGGAGATGACAGGCATATCCTGATTATCAAAATAAACTGGAACAAGTTTTTGAACATCCGGGTCGCGAAAAATGCCTGCAATATCGATCACATCGATACCCTTATTAATATATTTAATTTTCAAAAATTGTTTTTTGTGTTCATTCGGTTTGTCGATTCTAGGATAAAGTCGATGGAAGCAAAAAGCGTCGATAATTTTAGCAGGATATGCTTACCCTTCCGGAACACATGTCAATCGGTTTTATGAGAGTTCACACTATCAGTACACAAGTTTTGTTTTTATGTCGTCTTGTTTATCGTAATGTTTCAACTTTGTTTTGTGATATTTGAGGTACATATTTGTACTTGTTAATGCTGGAAAACAAGTTTCCCAAATTTTTATCTTGTAACTGTTTTAGGGTTAGAGAAGTAATACGCACCATGGGTTTTAATTTGTTTTGTCTGAGGGTTAGAAAATGAAATTTACCAAGCAGCTTCCAAAAAGATCTTTCAAAACCATATATTCGTTACTGTCTGTATGAAGGGTGACGTATACAAGGGGGACATGCTTATCCTTCCGGAGCACCTGATGTCACTCTCGCTTTTTAATGGAGTTCACACTGTAAATACCATAGTTTTGAATGTTGTGTTTTGTGGCTGGCTGCTTGGTATCATTGTCTTTCTATATTCTCGTTTTTGCCATGTCTAAGGACTTTGATTGCGTCGTATTCTACTACAAAATAATCATGGCATAGCTTTATACTTTTTCTTATTTTCAACGTTAATGTATACACAAAGATATTTACAGTTTATGTTGCATAAGTCGATAATATTAATCTATTATGCACTTCTCTCGAGGGAACCGTTTTCCTATAGTGTTGTCTGGTGTGTATAGTGCACGAGCAGACAGGCGAGGGCACTATTCGCACCAGATAACACTATAGGAAAACTGTTTCCGAGGGAGAAGTCCGTAATTAATTAAGTACATAACAGAAATGAAAACAAACTGCAGGAGAGTCAAAGTATAGTAAACCGGAAGTCAAGTGAGGTATAGTCCCGTCGTCAAGTATAGTATCCCGGTGTCAAGGTAAACAAATAACTGTTCAAATATAGTGACGTCAGATTATCCAATGAAATCGTAGGATTTTTACCTGTTATGTACTAAATAGTAATAGCATCAATGGTTTGGATTACTGTTCATAGAAAATTTTTACTTCACAAGTTGTTGAGTAAAATAAATGTTTTGAAAGTTATAGTATTCCCTTATATTCATGAAATAATCCCTTTCTTGTTTAGCAGATGCCTATAACCTATTCAAAATGATAAATTTATGTTGGCAATGAAATGTTTCATGGTATATTGTACTGTGCAATAAGATATGACAATTGACTGCACCCTATAGTGTGGTTGCTTTCGGTGAAGATTGCACAAATCCTAAAGTAATAAGGACACATATTACTCTTACGTTAGACAAGATACTTCTGTAAAATGTTTTATTTTATATCCGATTTAAATCGCCTTTCCTGATTGGTGTAGAGGTGGTCAGGTGGTATTCATTAATCTCATGATATTGACCGGTAGGTTTTCATTGTATTCACAATACAATTATATTTTACTTGATTTTATAGACAATACAGTTTTTTCCAACTCGGACAATTGTCGAAGTGTAACTACAATTAAATTAAAATTAAATATCCAAAATTGAAACTTGAGTATTTGCTAATTTTGATTAAATGCAAATGTTCTTCAGTCAAATAAACACAATAAGTGACTTATATAGAGAAAATATCACGATATAGACTGCCCTTGGGATAGCGATATGGACTGACACATTGATTATACCCTCGCCTGCGACTCGAACATTAGCCATGTGTCAGTCCATATCGCTATCCCTTGAGCAGTCTACATCGCATGATGATATTCCCTATGCAAGTAACTATTATATTGCTATTGTATTTTATAAGGAAAGCGATCTGACACAAATTTTCAAGAATGTGGAATAATTAAAACGAATACCTGTTGAAGAAGTTTGTATGCAAAGGATGGAAAGAATGAAAACATATGTGACATTACTTTCCGAATAAAAATTTTTCATTTAAGCTCTTAACAACAGCAACAATATTACTTTACTCAATGTTATTTGAGACCTTATCCTTCAACGAACATTTCAGTTCGGTCACTTCACATTAAGGATATAATTGATAGTTTATGGGCCTTGTTTTCAAGAGATTTCACATTTAGAAAATGGCGGAAAAAAATTCTCTTCGACGTTCCCTTATATATTATGTAGACATTATTGGTAACGTTTACGATGAAGAAAAATCGAAAATCTAGTGAAATTTTCTTACTGACCTTCAATGAGCCACTCAAAATGAGGCCTTTGATAACAAGAAATTTGGGGTTATGGGGCAAAATATATTTCATAGGAATAATTGATAAAATCCGAGAAATCCAAATAGCTTACACAAATTTCAAAAGCCTCTCATTATTTCATCTTAAGTTTAGTGGTCCAAGATCTTGAAGAATCAAGAGACTTTCGAAGGAAGGAACCTGGTATTTTGAACATAACGCCACGTGGGAGACACGAATTTTGATAAGATTAATGTGGAAGGTCTCAACAAAGAAAAAAGAATCACGTGCTAGTCCTTTGTTTCGGATACTTTGTTGTTTCGCTTGCTTGATATAGATAATGCATGGATAGTATGGCTAACATCTTTAACGAAATAAATATGGTAACTGTGTTAATAAATGTTGTACAAATGTCATATCATTTGACCATTTTACTCTTTTCTTTTGAAGGCAAGCCCTGCAGGATAGCCATAAGCATCATAATGACCATTCCCATACACCCATAATCCAAACCTTACGCCGGATGTGTGATTCATTTGGTGTCTTCCACTTGTAATATCCAAAACAAATGTCGAATAATGATTAGGACCACCAAAAATGTGGTTTGTATTCGGATCGCGTACATGTTTACCATCCAATAAGAATCCATTAACTGCGTCGGACTCAACTGTTACACTTATAAAACTGGTAAATCCGTGTGGGACTGCAAATTCATATGAGGACAAATACTGATTAATGCCTGGTATAGTCATCATATAAATATCTCCAGAGTGATCTGAGAGACCATGGGGATAAAGCATGACCATAACATCTTTGTCAGCTTTAAAGTAAGTAACCACGTGATGTTCAATGTCTATATATTTTCTTTCACCGAGTTGCTTCTGCTCTAATTTGTCTCCATAATGAATAGTAAAACTTGTTGCATTATTGCTGTAAATCCTCATAGTGCTGGTTGGACGCGTTGCAATCTTAGGAATTATGTAAACGTTGTCCCACTGATTGATTGGTAAAACCATTTGAACTAGAGGGTTTGCAGTATACGAACTTGTTATGTAATTTGTAATATGCCCACTTAAAAGTGCTATTGGATTTGTGGCTGTTACTAAGCGTCCGCTATAATCATCTTTGGCACCAGATATTTCAAAAGTTTCATATTTATCTAATGTTACCTGCTTGTAAGAATTTAAATAAAGATTAACAATTGTGTTTGCCTTTAGAGCAGCGAATGCAATAAAAGGAGGATAAGAATAGCTTTTAGGATAAAAAGTTGGTACAATATACTTTGTTCCTAAAAAGTCCGTTGGAATTGCAAGGTATCCACTGCTGTATCGGTATGAGGTATCATTGTTGTAAGATAGTCCGTACATACTTGTTCGAGATGTTGATACAATCTCCACGCCTCGAGAATAGGTTCCATCTTCCATTAATACACTTTGATTTAACGAAATACTATACTGGTCTTGTGACAGTTGAATTGTTTCTGTACCACCCGATCCAAACATGTGCTTCGTTACTGACAAGGATCCGGAGACAAGTACTTCAGGGTATGTGTGAGTTTTTGGGGGCGATTTCTGGAAGATCAGAACAAACGACGTTCCTGTTGAAGCTTAAAGAAATTTGGATAAATTTTGTTTAAATCAAAGTGTACTTAGCACATTTTTGAATAAACAATATTTGGTAAGTGTTATAAATGAGACTTACCAGACCAAAGAAGTCACTTGAAATGGATCTAATGTGTCATATGGAATACATAAACATGATGTATGAGAACAAAATTAATGAGAAAAAAGTCACATAAAAAGCAACACATTCTAATATAGACTTTTGATTAAAACACAGATAGGCATAATTTTTTTTCGATTTTATCTACACGCGTGAAAAGAAAAGATCAAAATGTACACTTTGTATGAATTGTGCATTCTAATCCAGCAGATAAGAAGCTCAGCAGGATATTAACCTTCAATTGCAAGAAACTAGTATTTTGTACGAATGGCAAAACATGATCGTGGCTTGTTTTGCTCATATTATGCTAAGAGGATAATTGTTTGTCGATGATATCAAAAATACATAAGCTTAATTCACTAAATCAGTCATTAGGGACCGACCATTTAACTTGAAAAGGGGGGGGGTTATGGTTTTTTTTTTCTGGACAGAATATTTTTTTTCTCGTGAAAAAAATATTTATTTCTTTCACGTGTATCAACAAAATATTTTTTTTCAAAATTAACATTATTTTTGGGGACAGAAAGCCTCCTTCAGAATTTTTTTTTTCATTTTGGCAGCCAAAATATTTTTTTCACATAAAATCAGCTCCAAAAAAAAATTTTTAGAAAAAAAACCATAGCCCCCCCCCCTTTCAAATTATATGGTCGGTGCCTTATAACATATTGATTGTGGTATTGAAACCCATAAAACAAAAAAGACTACTAGAAATATGTCATTGAGCAGAATACTCCAGACAACTTATTAATGTAAATAGATTTTCCCAGCACTTTCATTAATTAGTCGAGAAAGAAATAATATATTTATGTTTTAACCGGGTCAACAGAAAAGGAATCATTAACACATACACAAACAAACTATATATTATAGTATTATTGTGTTTTTCATATTAGCATTGTAATATAATCGAGGTAAGCCATATTGGCCTTAGGAGCAAGCTAAGGACCATTGTACCTCAAGCCAATGTGACTTACCGAGGATCGATATAAATGGAGATATGAAAAACATTACACAATGATACTTTTATTGATTAACTTTTATTGGTTTTGTCTGAGGGTTAGAAAATTGCATTTCCAATCAGCCTCAAATCAGAACTTTCAAAACAATATATACCTCACTGATCGTGTGACGGATGTCGCTAGTGGAGCAGGACACGCTTACCCTTCCGGAGCACCTGATGTCACTCCCGGTTTTCATGGGAGTTCACACTATGAGTGCCTTAGTTTTAAATGTTGTCTTTATATTTCCGTGCTTGTAGCTGTCTCACGTCCTTGTTTTGTCTTTCTCTGTTGCAGTTTTTACCATGTCTTCGGATTTCGATTTTTGTAGTCTTCGCTTCCCTTGTTCCTTCGGTATTCTACTACCGTTGTTCCATGAATTGTAATTAAGCAATAACAGTACATTATTTGAATACACGAGGGCGCAATCGTAAATTTGATGGTCAAAATGCAGTTTATAGGCGACGCGTAGCGGAGCCTGTAAACGGAAAATCAAGATTGACGCCCTAGGTTATTCGAATAAAGTACAGTTATTGCGATTCTAATGCAACAAATCAATTTCATGTTCTATTTTTAACTCGTGATTTTGTAACAATATTCGGGACCAGACTAAACAGGGAACCTAGTTTGTCCCAGGTGTGTAGATGACGGAATTGACGGTTAGTTTTGACCAATCAAAACCTTCGTTATATAAATAACTAGATACCGAAGTTACTGTGAATTTTGAGTCTGCATATGCGCATTTCGACAATTTATGTCTCTTCAGTGGAGATAAAATCTAAACGTTTGGAAGACCATAATGTCAAAGATGTTTAAAAACTGATAGAGAACAAATTACCAAATATGATCTAAATAGAAAACCAAAATCAGCTAAGGACAGAGCTTTGCATGAGGGAGATACTCCTTAGTTTCAACAAAATTTACAAAAATTAGATATTGTAAGGTTGCATTAAAATATGTTAGAATATTAGAATATGTTGCATTAGAATAATCGATTTCCAACATTTATTAATTTTTTTATCTTGGTAGATACATGATCATCTAACAAGAGACGATAAATCCAGGAGTCAAGGAGAGTTGAGAGCCAATATGGATCGAGGAATGATAACTTGATCAATATGGAAATGCCCATCAATTCGCCGTTTCAGAAACTATAGCATTGGGGGAAGAGCGTACACCAAACTATTTTGAATGGTCAAGAACGTAAATAGCGTACACCAAAAGTTCAAATACAGTCACTATACGCACAACTCCTCTGTTTCTGGAAAGGCGAATTTAAATGCTTAATACTTACTTCCGACAACCTAAATGGCCGAAGTAAACAATCCCGTGGCGTAAAAATGTAAATATTCAATACCTGTATATTCGCACTGATGTCCGAAATAGCCATCTTTACAAACACAAGTATAATATCCTTGACTTGTATGGCAAAGTCCTTTATTAAAGCACATACCATCCTTTGGGCAGACACCTTTAAATTTAATTGATGCTCATTGTATTTGTGATCTTAAGTTTTTAAATTTAATGTTTCAAAACAAATGTTAAAATGAATGCCAAACAACAATCCTGCAGGAGTAAACGTTTCAATCTTTGTTTTGTGAGAAGTTTTAAATGGACCCCAAACTGTCAATTATTAGGATCTATTAAGAAAATTGCGAATACAACAGGAAAGAACACAAAATATATTCCATCTCTTTGGCTTCAAATGATGCAGATCGCCATATTTTGCTATTCATTCATAACAATTTTTATTTTATTTCACTGTATCGTTTCAATGTTCCTTTTATGTTTTATTTCTTTGTCAGAGTTAGCGTCCCTTCTTGACAAATGCACTTTTACATTTTATTTAGGCTCTAGCGATTAAAGTTCAATATGTACTTTCTCCTTTTTTCCTTTTGGTGACTGTCGCTCTTTGACTAACTAACAATGTACTTTTGTTCCTTTCGTTTTCCTGTTGTAAACAAAATCCCTCTTGCTTCTATATTTTTTTTAATAACCAAAACAATTAAGAGCTTTTTTTTTAAATCCCGTCTGTCTTGTGTAACTTATTGATTATCATGCACGCATGGGCATGTATTATGTCTTGATATTATTAAAATTCTTTCAAGGAATAAAGGCACTGTGATGTAAAAGTAAGCATATTCTTAAAACTTTGCAGATCACTGAAGCTAAGATTTATTGTGGAATTTTCCCAGTAACTTTTAAATAACATGGTGTGGAATACTTCAATGCTTTGCAATAAAATATTCATAATTTTTTATTATATTTACAAGAACGCAAACCCTGTGAATAGCATAGGTAAAGCATTCCGTGAAATCTCAAATTTATAATTAATTTGTAATAAACACTGGTTGTTTATTTTTTTTTTAATTGGAATTAACTACTTAAAAATGCACTGTAATCTAGGAATTGAATTCTATGAATAATTACCAGGTAACGAGGACTGTGGGGATTGTGAGGATGTCGGACTAGGTGTAGGCAGAGGCATTCCTGTATAATGAGTTCCACTTGGTGTTGTAGCCCTTGTAAGATATGTTGAACCATAAGGACTGTTACATAAAGTCCCTTGGCAACAACGAAGATTGGGCGATGTACGTTTGATACTTCTACGTCCAAATGGATACAGAGATGATGTACAGATCTGCAAATAAATGTACATATTTATCATTAGTATTTGGACATATAGACCTGATAATCCTTGTCGAGGTCATATCGGTAATGAGTAACCTCGGTCGGTTATCTCCCTGTACTAAGTTAGTTTTGTATGGTTCAAAGTGGAGACAATTTTAAATAGCATATGATATTTAAATAAAAATTATCTCCACTTTAACCATATATAACTAACTTGGTACAGGGAGATAACCAACCGAGGTTTCTCATTCCATAGTAAAACACGAATTAAATTGCTTTTTTGTTATGCTGTCAGTCATACATTATACTTTTTTAAGGCGGCCCCAGCACCGGTTTGAGCGGAATTCATTGTTAAATGTCGAGCAACGCTACATCCATGTAACTTTCCTTTTGTTCATGAATGCAGGATTGTCAACAAACATAGATATAATTTGCAAAGTTTTCTTACAATCGCTGTCATTCAAACCCGACAAAAAGACTTATAAACCGCTCAAACAGGTGTTAGAGGCCGTCTGGAACTTACAATGAGGTATGAGCATAGCTCATTGTTGAAGGCCCCATGGTGACTTCAAGATGAAGAACAACAAATAAAGAGCTTGGTTTAGACATATATTTGTAGAGACTTTGTCTCATGTACATTCACTCCATATCCTTTCCTTGTTTATTACAGAAAACAGTCACAATATATAGACAACCAATGGTCACTCATCGAGTCAATTGTAAGAGAACTTGGCATTATAAAATAATGAGATGTGGGAGCTATAATCGGGTGGTCAGAAAACTATTTTGAAATTGCAAAATAAAAATGGCAAAATTTGAAAGTATGGTAGTGTATCCATATGAGAAATTCTATCTCATGAACAATAACACGATAACTGCAGTATAACATACATCTCTCGCGTGGGGAATCTTTTTTTACGGACTCCACATTGAAGGAGAGACAAACTCAAGTCTAAGTAAATAATGAAAGGGTATTGAGTAAAATCAGATGAGACAAAGTGTCTACAAATACATAGTAAAGACGAGTCTTCTTATATATTCTCATATAATCTACGTGAATTAATCTTCGGCTAATATCAGGTTGTCAACCACTACGAATTATATAGGGTGATATTGGGTCCATGGATAACTGCAAACAAAACATTTCTAAAAATACCGATATGCGGTGCATTTCATTTGCGCACTTTTGCATATCATTTGCGCACATTTTTTATTTCATTTGCGCACTTTTTGTATTTCATTTGCGCACTTTTTTTATTTCATTTGCGCACATTTCTATACCAAAATATATCATAAGTTTTCATAAAGGTATTAAATATTTTTTTCTTTAGCCACACCCTTTCCATCAGCCGGACATTTGTCCATTGTCCCCTGCTCACTGCTGGGAGGTGGAAATTTTTATCGACATCAAATCGAAAGCATCGTGTATATCCTGTCTGTTTCGTGGTAACGTTGGATACCTTCTGTTTCTTTGTCTGTATACAGCAAGAGATAAGCTTTTCAAATCTGCTGATGTAAAATGTTCTTCGTCAGATTGAAGTAGTTCAGTTCTTATAGGTTTGGCTGGCCTAGATCACACGTCTTAATTATGTACTGCATGTGTTTTTGTTTGTTGTTTGATCTTTTTTTTTAAGTTTTTTTTTATATACACGATTCAAAAGCTCATAAAAGCTTATGTTATATTGTTATTATATATCTTTTTTTAAATAAAGCTTTTGAACTTGAACTTGAACGTCAGTTTCTCCCTTCTACAATGCGCAAATGAAAGAAAATTTGTGCTCAAATGAAATATTAAAAAGTGCGCAAATGATATCCTACCTAATCCCAAAAAGTGCGCAAATGAAATGCAGCCCCGATATGCACATTTAATTTTAAATAAGATCTTCATTTCATGGACCCCTCATCAATCAGGGGGTCTTGAACTCTTTTATGGGTAAGAACATAATTTGCAGATATGAATGAAAATATATTGGTAAGGAGAACTGCAAAAGTAGAATATATGATTCCGAATGCCAATAGTGATGAAATCATCTTTTTTATACCTGTTAGCATCGAAAAATCCAGCAAGGACTACGGCTTGATTTTAACTCTTACTTTATTGTCATTTATTGCAACACCGCCTGTATTATGTCCCGCGCTCTAGACCAATTCGGCCACTTAGGCTATAAAATAAAGCTTTCGTTTAACCTGTTCAAACATAGTACACTAGGAACAGTGTGGTTGGTAAGAGATAGATAGAAGGATATGATTGCAATAGGTTATATGATGTATATAGATAATAGTTTTGCACACAGCTCTACGTAATATGCATGATGATATATAGGTAATGTGAGCTGCAAAGGTTACTATTGGCAACGGAAAATCCAGCAAGGTCTATAGCTGGATTTGAATCCATACTTCATTGTTATCGATGGCACTACCGACTGCACTATGTCCTAAGTTCTAGACCACTCGGGCACCTAGGCTATGAAATATAGCTTTCAGCAACCGGATCATTCTTTAGAGTTGTAACATAATACACGTGGGAAGGAAATAGACAGAAGATAAGATTGCAACATTAAGGTACATAAGGTTTATAGATAATCAGCATACCTTATGCATCCTATCTGTTGCAACCTTATCCTTCTTCTATCTACTTCCTACCCACAAAATAGTTTATCGTGCACTAATTTTCAGTAAAAAATGAGATATGTGTTAAAAATTTTAACACATATCTTTTAAACGTAGAATCATTTTTATCATGTTATATTTCTTACAAGAGATTTTTGTATTAACATAAATAAAAATCTAAAAAAAGGCGAGACGTTTTCTAATCTTCAATTTCATTTTCTCACAAAAAATACCTTTCCATCTCAAAAAGCAAAAATTAAAAAAAAACAATTAAAACTGAACCCTTTGTCGTAACAAGTATAAGACATGGTTAGAAATCAGAAATAACTCTGTTTGTAGCTGTAAATAAAACTTAGCAGACTTTTGTTTTCGTACACATTAGAACAAATTTGTTGCTGTTGCTTTAAAATGAATTTATATTTGACGAAAGTCGGCTTGCTTTATATCGACATTTGAAATTAAAATGATACATACGAAGAATCGATTTGACTAAAATGTGTAGGTACATGTAGCTGAACAGCCAGATTGTTATGGAAAGACTTAGTGCAATTGAATAAATCGGTTGTCAAATAACTGAAATGCCGAAATGTACACTTTGTGATCAAATAATATTCTTTACTGAAAATTTATTTGATTAAACCGTGTTGTCCCCAGATGTTTATATAGGCATTAATTGTGATTTAAACAATTTGATTAATCAGACAAGCGTGTTACTTAACAAAAACAAGTTGTTATATAGTAAAAAACTTGTATATAATTTCGCTTTTATTGAACGGTATTTAATCAAACCTTTAATTGGCTATAATGGTACACAAACAGTAATTGGTGCTCTTGTCATGGCATTTGAGCAATATTGTAATTATATATCATTGAATGATAAGAATCTTGAAGTCTACTAATTTTCGATTCAAAAGATCACCGAGTACTCGAGTATACTCGAGTATTGAATCCGAGTACTCGAGTGGCATTTTTCATGCATTTTGACATCCCTAGTTAAAATGTTTTTCATAGCAGAAGGTTGTTTTCAGTATAACTTGTAAGTAAATAATCGTTCTAACATGGCTCTAGTTAATCGTCAACCAGTATAATACTCGATAACCATATATTTCGCACATGCGCAAATGGAATCGGAATATGAGTAAACGGGATGAAGAACAACAATGTTTTTGATTTTGGTCGTCTTATTTTTTTGAGTGAAATAAAGGTCAAGAACAATTGAGACACGTAAATGTGTATTGTTTTACTTTTGATTTGAATTTTGAACTTGCATCTGTTTGAAAACGTCAGATTGTGTATTGTGACGTCTCATAGACAAAGACAGCAATGGAGTCGGGAAATCCGCCTTCTCTTAGGTCGCTTCAGAATGGAAAATTCAATTTTCTGTCATATTAGAATCGAAATAATTCATGGCAGTTATATGGTTATTGTCATTTAACCATGGGCTGGGCCTTTATATTCGTAAATTTAACCCCTCGCTGACGCTCTGGGTTAAATTCGAATATAAAGGCCAGCCCATGGTTAAATTTCCAATAACCATATACCTGCCATGAATTATTTCTTAATTTTCAAAAACTTGATTCTTCTTTGAACAAGACTACGTACGTGTTTTTCAATGCATCCACTTTTATAAAACTTCTCATTCAGCCTGTATCCTTCTTCAATGTAGCACATCTATATAGAGAAATGATATAAATTTATAAATTGCCAATAAAAGAACAAGGGGCTCTCAAGGGTCTGTTGCGTCCCCAAAAAGCTGCTGAGTCAGGGAATTTGTTCAACCTATCTTATTTTCATCCATCAAGAAATTCTATGGCCGTCACCATAACATTATATTCAAAGATATGACCTAATAGTGTCCAAATAAAAAAAAACGGACATTTTCAGCTAGGTTTCAAGTCCCCTCGGATTCGACAATACCACAGTTGCGCATTCGATTTTATTGGAGTTCACATTGTGAGTTCCTAGTTCTTGAATGTTGTGTTTTTATATTAGCTGTCTAATATAATTGTATTTCTGTGTTCTCGGTTTAGCCATGCCTCAAGACTTAGATTTTTGTTGTTGCCAATCCTTTGTTTCTTTGGTTTTCTACTGCTATTGTTTTTTTTACCAAGGCTGACATTGACCGTCCAAATAATTTCAATATGTGCCCAAGGTTGGTTTCAAATAGTTCTAAAGAAGATCTTAGAATGTGTTTTCATAAAGGGTCCAATTTTTAGCTCACCTGCCCAAAGGCCATGTGAGCTTTTGCCATCACTCGGCGTCCGTCGTCCGTCATCCGTCCGTCGTCCGTCATCCGTCCGTCCGTCCGTTAACTTTTATTCAAAGATCTTCTCCTCTGAAACTACTGGGCCAATACTAATCAAATTTGGACTGAATCATCACCAGGGTATGCTTCTTCAAGTTTTTGATTTTTATGACCGTAGACCAAACAACATGGCTGCTGTTACTAAAAATAGAACATAGTGGTAAATTGCTGTTTTTTTTGCAAATTTCTCAAAAACCATTAATGATATCAAAATTCTGACGAAGTAAAAATGATCAGCATGATGAGATCTACCTGCCCTGCAATTTTGAAGAATATCCGTTTACCCGTCTTGGAGTAATTGCCCCATTTCCGTAAAAATTTCAGTTTTTCGTTACTTTTAGTCTTATATATTGAAAATGGTATCAGATAGAAGTGAAGTTTATATAACAAAAAATGGTCAGCATAGTAAGATCTACATGTCCTGCAATTTTGAAGAAAATCTGACAACCCACATAGGAGTTATTGCCGATTTTTCTTTGAATTTTCACAATTTTTTAACGTTTTTACTTTCATTTCAAAAACTGTTTGAGATAAAGGTTAAATGTGTTGAGGTTTTCCAGAATTACAATTTCTACATATGTCCAGCAGGTTCGCATATCATCCAAGATAGCCGCCAGCGGGGAAGATAGTTTAACATAGGACCTTATGGGAAATGCATTCAAAGATCTTCTCCTCTGAAACCCCTGAGCCAATGGGGACCAAATTTTGTCACGTATTTGGATGGTCCCCTTTAAAGTTTGTGTTTTTATGTTCATACTTCATCCAAGATGGTCGCCAGCACGGGACATAGTTTAACATAGGACCCTATGGTAAATGTATTCAAAGATCTTCTTCTCTGAAACGACCAAGTCAAACTGAACCAAACTTGGTCACAATAGTCCTTGGGTGGTACCCTTTAAAGTTTGTGATTTTTACGTTCGTACCTCATCCAAGATGGCTGCCAGCGTGGAGCACAGTTTAACATAGGGACCCTATGGGAAATGCATTCAAATGTCTTCTCCTCTGAACCCACTAAACTAATTGGAACCAAACTTGGTTACAATAGTCTTTATATGTTTCCCTTCAAAGTTTGTGATTTTTATGGTTGTACCTCATTCAAGATGGCCGCCAGCAGGGAACATAGTTTAACATAGGGACTCTATAGGAAATGCATTCAAATGTCTTCTCCTCTGAACCTACTGAGCCAACTGGAACCAAACTTGGTTACAATTGTCTTTGGGTGATCCATTCCAAAGTTTGTGATTTTTAGTTTGTACCTCATCCAAGAATGAAAATGTAACATCTGGTGAACTGATTTATAGTATGAATGGGTGGTCTATTAAAACCAGTCGCCAGGTGAGCGATACAGGCTCATGTGAGCCTGTAGTTACTTCTTCTAAACTAGAATAAAACCTGGCGAAAATATTTTTGTTTGTTTTCGGTACGACTTAAGCCAGTTTCCATAGAACACACTTACTGACATTAAACTTGGTAAAATCAATGAACTATTACATTATCTAAATTGACAGCAAAATGTCAATTTAGATATTAAATCATTTACATGTACATGGAAATTCAACATTCCGGTAATATTAAAAGATTCATGTTCGATAACTATAAATAAAAACTGAAATAAGAGTGTGAATAAAAAGTATTCGATTAAAAAGAAGACTTTTGAAAAACTAGACACCGCATCTTACACTTGAATACGTAATGTGTAAATTTCTATCTTTCACTTGAACTAATTTTCCAGCTAATTCTTATAGAATGATTGATTCTTCTACCAATTTTCATGAGTATTCATTTATCTTTTTTTGGAACGATAAATTTTTGAAAATGACATTTTGCACTAACTCTATAGGTAAATTCATTATGTATCAAGAGTTGCCGCATGTTGGTAAAATTTTCTAAATTAGTGTTGTCTTAATTGATATTGCTTTAATTTGATCAAGTTATTTTGGTACATATAGAACAGAGTTATCTCGTCTCGCTCGATTTCGGAAGTATCTCAGATCAGCTTAGAATTTGGAAGTTTTGATACATCTTATTGCTTTCATTTGTTGACCCCTGTATTACGGCGGACATTTCAACCAATTTGTACATTCGGTAGTTGTGTATCAGTCAAAACATTTCGAAGACTGAGCCCAGTAATTTCGCATTCAACGAAAATGTCTTTACTTCGGGGCTTTTCTATTCCAAATTTAAACCCGACAAATAATATCTAGAATATCACAAAAACATATCCCCCGCTCTCCCATTTGATTCCAGATGTAAAAAAAAATCACCAAAAAAAAAAATTCAAGTCAAATCAAATCTTTAAATAGCTGGTGCACAATGGCAATATGTACTTAACATTCGTGGAAATTTTCATTGAATTTCACCAAGTGGTCTAGGAGGAGTTGTCGCCACAAAGTACGTACCCTATGGTGGACGGAATAAGGAACAGACGAGAGGAATAACGGACGGACGAACGGACACCATGATCACTTTATACCACCCGCTAAAGCGGGAGTATAAACATTAATGAATGATAAGTTACATTCTAGATTTCAAAAAAAATATTTGGGGTCTTTTATGTAAAAAGTTTTTATAAGAATATAATGCAAGGGTATGGAGTAAATGCACATGAGACAAATAGCTGGTGCACAATGGCAATATGTACTTAACATTCGTGGAAATTTTCATTGAATTTCACCAATTGGTCTAGGATGAGTTGTCGCCACAAAGTACGTACCCTATGGTGGACGGAATAAGGAACGGACGAAACGAATAACGGACGGACGAACGGACACCATGATCACTTTATACCACCCGCTAAAGCGGGGGTATACAACAAACATAAACTGGCTGAGTGTTCTTATAATCACTGTCATCCGTTGCCCGACACAACCTCTAGTGTATCATACTAGTAGACAATTACAATATATAGACATACACAGGGCACTCAACATATCAAATGTAAGAAAACTTGGCAATATAAAATAATTAGATGTGGGTACTATAAACAGGTGGACAGGATATCCTTTTGAAATATCAAAAATAATAAATGGCAAACTTTGATAGTATAATAGTATATCCATATGAGAAATTCTCAAACGAACAAGTACACCATAAGTATACATTTTCGCATGAGGAATATTTTTACAGACTCCACATTTGTAAAGCTCTGCTATAATGTACTCCTTCAAAGTGAAAAATCACAAAAATAGTGGCCAGGGGAACTTCCCACGACAGCTGGAATTATAGAATTAAATAGTTGTTCAGCCTTTACAAATAAACATTTGACGTTTGTTATTCTGTTAACCTAACTCGAAAACTAATTTGAAAAATGATAACAGGAAACATTATGGAAGAATTGCAATCACATGCCATAATATACAAGGGCACTGCGAATTTATGTTTCATTAGACAATAGGGATATATTTGGGGACTAATTGTGCTCCACTTTTAACCGGTTTATTCCTTTGTTCATATAAAGATATGTTCATACAAGGACTAGATATAAACAAAAAGTCCAGTCCAAGCCCTTTAATTTTAGTTTTCTTAATGAATATGATGTTCTTTCACTTTACAATCCTCGATTTACCTTGATATAATATGCCCAAATGGACACGAAATTAAAGATACCAATTATAAACCATCAACAACATCATACCTTGACTTATACCTCTAATTTATATTAATTCTGGACATTTGAAAACCAAACAGGACTTTTTTGAGCAGTAATATCTTCACATTTTCGGCAAATTACGTCTACATTTAGCAACTCATTCGCTATTGTCGTGTCTGTAGTTTATACAACTATTTTGTCAACAAAGCGAAATTACTTACACCAAGATTATGTTCAATCACTGTTCTAATTGTCACTACAATAGCGATTGTTACATGATTTAATTGATCATTATAATGTTTCTATTTCACAAATGAAAATAGACATTGACGATGTTCTATGTGCCATGGATGGAAATCTGTTACCCTCCGAAGTACCTGATAATACTTCCAGTTTTTGTTAGGCTTCCTGTGCACATTGCTGATACTTTAGTTTTGTTGCATTCTTCTTCGTTTTTTCTTTATCATGTTCTCTCTGCTTCATTGTTCCATTGTACATCTGAATAGCCCTGCTTTTGGATTTTAGAATATCTATTGCTTCGGTATTTGTTTACCGATGTAATTATGTCCACTTTGTCCCCTTGACGCTACCCATAGTGACACTTAGCAATCAACTTGCGTCTTTCGGTCTTTTGAAAACGTTTTCATTCAAATATCTTCTCATATGAAACCACATGTGCCAATTCGAATCAAACGTGGGTCGCAATGGATCTTCGTTTATTCCTTTTCTGCACCCATTTACGACGATTGCCAACAGAGAAAATAATTAAATTTTGGCACAATGGTACTCAGAAGATCCCCTTCGAAGACGGTGTTCGGTAGGTATGCATTCCATCTAGGATGGTCGGCATGCAAAAAGAACAGAGTTTAACAAGACAGAAAAAACATTGACATATCTGGATCAACGTAGCCAATAAAAATAAAATTTAGCAGCAATGATCCTTACATGTTGATAGTCCATTTCGAAAACATTGGATTTCAGCCCCAATCCACATGGCCGTAAGTGTAGAACAAGGTTCAACCTTTAAACATTTTAGACTGGCGACAAAAAGGTTTTATGTAGCCTTTTTTACTAATTGTTATAATTTTTGTTGCTTTTAATGTTTAGTAATAAATGTGTCGATTTTCAACTGTTTAATTTTTCAACACTTTAAAATCTATTCATCCTTGTGAACATAACTAAGTGCACTTTCTTGAGAAACATCAGTTGGTGTTATAGGTTAGATAATAAATTCTGCTTGTAATGCACTTCTGCATTTGTTACAAACTGATTAGGCGAGGTCATGCACAAAATCATATTGTACACATTAATGTTGTAATTCCTCGGATACAATATGTAAATATACAAACCTCCATATCAGAACAAAAAGTAATTGTGTTGCACGGATCTGTATATAAGTTACCATTACATCTGTAACAGGTCTTCACATTCTGGTTTGATACACCTTGATAAGAAAACGTTTGTTAGAAATGACTTAAAAATCTGAATTAGGAAATACTTCAAAACGAAGCATAGAAACTCAAAGTAATGAACGGATATACAAAAATAAAAGAGAAGAAGTTAAAATGTAAATTGTACATTGCTGACTGAAGAATATATCCATATCTTGCAATCACCTAGTACTATAAGTACTACAAAGGGGTATGCAACTTTTGTCATTCAATTGAAATTGTCATCGAATACAACTTTTATCAAACCTCCAGATTTAATATGTACTTTTTTGTAAAATAATAAGGCATTCGATATACATTTGTATATAGATTATTACATGGCATTTTCCATATCACACCCTTTATCAGCCCAATGTCCTCATATCAGCCCGAGAGCCATTAGGCTCGAGGGATGATATATAACCGAGGGCTGATAAAGGGTGTGATATGGAAAATGCCATTTTAGTGTCTAGCTTTTTTGTTTTGTTTTGTTTTGTTTTTTTTTGTTTATGTTTTCTTTAATTGCTTTTTTGTTTGTTTGGATTTATTTACTTATTTTGTAGCATGCAAACTTCAAGAAAACTAAATAATTCCGATTATCAACTGAGAGCATATCAACAGTTATTATGTACAAATAAGGAAGTAGTTCTAAGTAATATTGGATTTTTTTGTACTGCATTTCGTCGTTGGGTACTTTTAGCTTTTAAGGCTGCAGTTTTTCAAATTGCACTAGCATCCTTAACAAATAATAAGTTTTTGCATTTGGCAACGTTCATCACATTTTTATAAAACTGATATTTACTTGTTTCACCACAACCATATGAATTACAGAGATCAGAACTGCAGCACTGAAAGCACTTTCCTGTGTCTGAGGCTGTTGTATGAGTTGAAGCGGACGGTTTTCTGTTGGAGCATGCCTATCAAAATTAAAACAGAAATACTATATATACTTATTAAAAGCACCGAAAGACTGATAGAAAGGTCCCATACCACAATTTAATTCGAATAATAGTGAAACCCCGTTTTTCTGTCGATCCATTTGTCATTTTAATTTCTGTGATTTTTTTTATGTATGTACATTTTTAGAATGAAGGCAATGTTGTTAAATATTCTGCTTTTCATTTTTCAAATTTGTTGTCTGTTGATACTTATTTGCTTTTGACTGGTGCTATTGTGGTAGACAGTGACTTTTCAGATCAGTAACCATAGCATTTAGTATCGGTTATCGCAAGATTGAAGCGACTCCTTTTGAATACGTCGTTTTCGAGATCCTTTCATTCTCGGTATGAGGTAACATCTTTTATGACTTTCCCGGCATTTTCAGGTTTACACACATTTCCGGTTTATTTGCTTTTTCGACAATGTCAATGCGTCTCAGAGAGGTTATTTAATTAATAAGATAAGGGAAATTTACTTTAGTATTTGTTCTGAATGACGTGATTTTTTTGCACATTTTTAAAGATTTTTTTTAGTTAAATCGACGCAAATGCGATGAAATTGAAGTTCACCTCCAAACATAAAAAACTTGTGTTATCCAGCAGACAGTGCAGTCATGTAACTGCGATTCTTGACTTCAAGCTTCATAATAAAATAGAATGGAAAAAATTACTACTTTTTACAACACTATATAAGTGAAACATGTCCAAAAAGATATTGTTGACGGTTCGGTTCTCACTTACTTTACAGCAAGTACGAAGCAGAAAACGTCAACCACTGCAACGTCACTATTATCACGTGACAAAGTGCTAAGATAAGTATGTTGTCCCATATATCTCGAAAACGACGTATTGCTGTAGAACGGCAAATTTCATGCATCTATATGTTAAATAAGGGTGCCAAAAACAATGGTCCACGCACAGGGACTTGCTCCCGGTCTAGAAAAAAATGTTTACTATCCAACATGAATCTCGGAGATTTTTCTCCGAGATTCATGTTGGATAGTAAACATTTTTTCTAGGCCGGGAGCAAGTCCCTGTGGTTCATGTTCGTGATATTGGTCAATTTATTTGGTCTAATTTATTTGTTAAGGTTGGACGTCGAAAGCAGATTAACAATTGTTGCTATATCTGCAATAAATGAGTTATATATTAGTTTAAATTTGTGTATTATTTTTTTACTTCGATCAATCCAGTTTACGTCACCCTCTAAACAGTAAAGTTTATTTATTATTGTGCGCATTTCATGTTTTAAAGGAACGTGCATACACAAATTTGTTGTAAGCTTTCACTGGTTTTCGAGTAAAACTAAATATTTAGAAATTATAAAATATGAACGATTGTTATTGAAATGATTTTGGAGTTAAACGTATGTAAACTAAATATACTGATTACCGACGACGGAAAACATCCCAGTTTGTATCTAATGTCACCAAATACATCTTTTATACGCTCTACTCCACACACCTGCAAACACAAAACAATGCACTGATAGAAAATAAGTGTAATAACAAAACAGAATTGTCAAGAGCAGAAATCAAAAGGGCAAACAAAGAACAAAACAGTTGTGTGCAAAACCATCGGACAAATTGTCAATCGTAATGGTCCTGACTTGGTTCAAGCATTTAAAGAAATGAGGGGTTAAACCGTTTTTATTGCGCTCCAAACCTCTCCATGAATGGAAGTGTATCACAGCAACTCAACAGCATTTGCTACTGAAAGGTCTTAGACAGTGAAAAGAAATATTCATGGAATACTAAGTAAAAACTAATAAACCCCTTCAAAATTGCAATTTTTGGCCAAAATCTAAACCATGACAATATGCACATCTTCAATCCATGCCTAATCACCGTGCAAGTAAAATAAATGTAGCATTAATATTGAGCGAGGAGTTGTCCGGAATAGCAGTTCCAGGACACATATTTTGATAAATTGGCCAAGTTGAACTACCCCTCAAAATCACAATTTTTGGCCAAAATCTAAACATGACAAAATGCACATCTGCAATCCATGCCAAATCACTGTGCAAAGTAAAATGAATGCAGCATTAATATTGTAGGAGGAGTTATCTGGAATAACAGCTTATCAGAGATGGGACGGACGGAATAACGGACGGACGGACGAGGGTAAAACAATATGCCCCCGACCTGTCGTCTCGGGGCATAAAAATGTATGGTTCCTAGGGTAAATTCTAAAACTAAGTGGTCTTAAATGACTAAATACCGAAGTTACTGTGAATTTAAATTCTGCATATGCGCATTTCGACAACTTATGTCTCTTCAGTGCAGATGAAATCGAAACGTTTGGAAGACCATTAACTCAAAGATGTTAAAAACTGATAGAGATTTTCAGGAAATTTGCCAAAATGGAATCAATTTTTTTTGCAATATAGTGTTTTGAAAATGATTAAAATTTTCTGAAAGGAATTGAATTCGCATCGTTGCTAGGTAGAATTTTCATAATAAATAGGTCTTTGAGAGTTTCAGGAATTCACCAAAACTGAAATCAAATTTTTGCAATTCAGTTATTGGAAATTAGTGTTTTAACAAAAAGAAATTAAAAAAACGTATGGTTGCTAGGTAAAATTGCAAAAATTAAATGGTAGAAGTGAGTTTCAGAACATTTACCACAATTCGAACTCAAAGATTTTTTGCAATTTAAAAAAAAATGGCTGTTTAAACATAAAGGCCCAAAAGAGATGTTTTGAAGAATTTTCAAAAATTAACACGATGAGCCTTAATATAAAAAATTCAATCATAAAATTCAAATCCAATGAACAATTACCTTGAACTCACAGCATATGCTTGGCACCAGAAACTTTCATCAAGATACCAAACCTCCTTCAAGGTAAACTACTTAACATTAACCTGTATATACCGTATATCGGGTTTTTTTCGCTATGTTCGCGGAAGACAATCGCACGCGAATTTTAGCCTACGCGTAAATTTTACTGCCCATTCAAATGCATTATATAGGGTACAAAAACGCGAATAATAAACTTAGTGAATTTTTCACTTGCCTGTTTTACATCAAAATCGCGAACAAAAGCCAACGCGAAAATAACCCGTTATATGGTATCAAATATTCACTCCTAATATTCAAAGTCAATGACCCATGACCTTGAGGTAATAGAATCCGTTTCCTTCGAAATGTTGCAGTAAGTGAGAACCGAACCGTCAATCCAAAACGAACAATCCAAGGACAATGCCAACATCAGAAACAAGAAAAGAGAAAAAAAAACAGAGACACAACATGGGTACGGCACAGAAAAGAAAAATGAAGACACACACACACAAAGATGAACAACACGGACCCAATAAAAAAATCATGGGTGAGACCAGGTGCACCGGTAGAGTAAGCATCTCCTGCTTCTTATAAGACACCCGCCATGTTGAAAATGTCAAATCCGGTAGAGGAAACAACAATTAAGCTATAGAGGGAAAGATCTCTTGTCATCTGGGAAACAGATATCCCATAGCGGTCCACAAGATGGTGATGTCGACCGTGAAACTTCTGGAGGGATGACTTCAAGTTTTGGGTAACATACCCTTGTTGAAGTAGCCTATTTGTGAGCAACTGGGCTCTATCAAGGAAGTCACTGTATCGAACACAGGTTCTTGAATAGCGAATGAGCTGGGAGATGTACAACACGGACCCAATAAAAAACCATGGGTGAGATCAGGTGCACCGGTAGAGTAAGCATCTTCGTTTACCGTTCTTACGTGAGAAACATCTATGAATTAAACCTTACAGCCGAGATTCTAGTTCATCTATGAATTAAACCTTTCAGCCGAGATTCTCGTTGTTCTCGTTGTTCACGAGGAATAGTAGTGTAAAGTGTGGAGAAGTCGAAAGTTTTAATGCTGTTACAGTGTGATAATGATCTAGAGTTTAAGATGTCAAGTAGATCTTTGGAGTTTTTCAAAATCCTCATTTCATTTACACCGCTTCTTGAAAAGCAAGTATCACAGTATTTTTGAAGGCCCTCTTTAACAGCTGTCAAGATGGAGGTTAGCAATTTAGATATAGGTTTTGTAGAGAATTTGGCAGATCCAGCGATGTAACGTTCTTTGTATGGGCATTTATGTAACTTAGGTACCCAATACAAAGAGGGGAGATCTGTGTCTTCGTCCTTGGTGGAAATCCCGAAGGAAAGCAAAACAAATTTATGGTTCTGTAATGTCTCCTCCTTTGACAGAGTAGTAGCTGTTGGAATTTTCAATGCCTAGTTCTTTCTTTAAACAATTTATATAATGATTTTTGCAAATAAAAATGATATTATTTGGGGCATTATCGGCAGGAACGACGACATATTTCTCATGAATGGAGGACAAGTAACTGGCCACATCAGCATTTTTGAAAATTGATGATGCTTTAGTTCTCATTGACCCTAGTAGCTGATTGATTCGTTTAAGAATCATCGACCTCACAGCCTTAATCCACTCCGAAAGGGAATCAAGGTCTTCATCTTGTTCACACTTAATCCATTTGCTGGCGTAGTCCTCTACAGCACCCATAAGAAGTTTGAAATTTTGTTCCCAGTTGATGGAACGTGGTTCACAAAATTTAGGTCCTTTTGCAAGGACATCACGGAGAGACTTGTTTTCAATGATACTCAAATCTCCCGTTATGACGTGACCACAGGGACTATATCTGTATGGTGAATCAGAACATGAACAATCGGGAGGTTTAGACTTGAGGACGTCGGTGGTAAGGTTTTGCAATACACGTTTATGGTTGAAAATTTTAGACGCGATTGGTGAAGTATAGGTGTACGAAATGATCGGGACTGATGTGTGTTTGAAATATGGGGGTATTTTGTTTTTTACATTTTTGTGATGCAAGATATTGGCTAGGTTAATAGCATCCAAACCCTATTAACGAATTTGTTGGGTAGAAATGAACGGCTTTCTTCTACATTGGCGCGTTCTTTAACAGGGTTGAATAACTTACATTTGTATGTTGACCAATATCAAGTATAACAGCATCTAACTTGTATAAAGATGAGGATTGATCAGTGCAGGTATTTTCTAAAGACCTTTATACAGAGAATTCAATTTAGTAAGTGGTAAAGAATAAAGTTTTGTACGAATGTGATACAATCCTAAAGGTTTACTAACGAAAGGAAGTAGGCCTTGTATAGTTACATCATGAAGTGTTGGTGATGTATAATGGCGATGGCCATGGCTTCGTTTTCGTCTAGGATTGTTATCAAAAATGCGCAAAGAATAAAGTTTTGTACACTGTGATGCAATCCTAAAGGTTTACTAACGACAGGAAGTAGGCCTTGTATACTTACATCATGAAGTGTTGGTGATGCATAATGGCGATGGCCATGGCTTCGTTTTCGTCTAGGATTTTTATAAAAAAATGCGCAAAGAATAAAGTTTTGTACAAATGTAGCGATCGAAAAAAATCAAGTCATGTTATTTTTTTACATTCATTAGCAGAGAACAGATTATTTATTTTCAAGTATAACATTATTTTCCACAGTGCTAAGGCAAGAATATTTATTTTCAGTTCAAAGAGAGACAGATTATTTATTTTCAAAATCTTCCAAGCCCCACCCCCTCAAAATCAAATTGTCGTCCCCTAACCTATGACAACATATTTTTTTTGAATCGGCAAAGCTTTTTGAATGATACCTTTGATTAGTGATTTAAGTTTATAATGAGGAAGCGTAGTATAGAATGTGGAAAAATCAAATGTTTTGAGAGAACGAATTTGAGAAAACGAACGAGATATAAGATTATTATAAATCTTTCCAATATTTATGTATCCAAATCTGACTATGTCACTTCGGGCACGGATAGTCTCACAGTATGCTTTATACATACTATAGAGTAGTATAGAATCATATTTTTAGTAACGTCACTTTTACTTTTACTTTCAATTTGGTTGTAACGTTATATCACTAAGAGACGCTTGACAACGTCGTTAGTTTAGCGTCATGAATATCTGTAGAACAGTGAAACCGGTAGGAGGACCAAAATGTGGCATTTCCGTAAACTGATGATTATTGTACTTTTGTTTATCATTGAATAATTTTTTTGTGCATTTCTTATTGTGTATTTTTCTAGCTTATTGTTGAAGGCCTTAAGGTGACCCCAGATGAAAAATAACAATAAAAGCGTTATTCCATTCCTTGCTTAAATCACGTATTTGTAGAGACTTTTTCTAATGTTCATTTACTCCATATCCTTTCATTGTTAAATTATGTTGCAATACATACCTCTTCCAAACTGCAATGTCTGACATGGTCACAAAACCGAGGGTGTGTAATATCTGGACAGTTTAAACATATCAAACCTGCAAATATTGATGTTTATTAGAAAAAAAAACATTCTGTAGTTGCTAATCATTAATAATCCAAATTTCACTTACCATCCCAACAATAGTTCAGATGGATTAGAGCTGTTTTCCAAGAACATGTAGACCAAAAGTTTGGTTAGTTTTCTTGCTTTACTTGTTCATGTGTTAAAATTAAGATTGGTTGTTTGCATACATTAGATAGGCGAAGACTTCATTTGTTTAGAGTATTTTAAGATTTGATTGGGCAATATTTATTTACTGAAATCAATGTTAGTGACTTGAGTACATATCATATAGAACATCTAATATTCTAGTACAAAAACGTGTGGTTTTAACAAAAGGAAAAATGTATTTTTATTAGATGCCCGTTTCCATAAAAAATACCAATTTATCATCTATTTTCCTTTATTTTTTTTTATTTTTTTTTGGGGGGGGGAGGGGTGGAATTAGTTGTTATCAGGCAAAGTTACATTATGAATTTTCCCTGTTTTTCTAATCGAAACTAGTAGATTACCACTCCTGGTTTTTCCCTTGGAACTTGAAGGTTCTTAAATTTAAACTTAAAATTAATAAACAATTAAAAAAATATATTTTTTTCCTGGTCAATTGAAAAAAAAAAAAATTGAATAGATAAAAGAAGGGAAACGGGGAATGTGTCAAAGAGACAACGACCCAAAGGGGAGTAATAACAACTCAAAGCCACCATAAGATCTTCAATGAACGGTGAGGAAACTCCAGTCCACACCAAACGGCAGGTGGGAGTCGGTCCTTAAATAAAGAGTAATCAAGTTCAGCGAAATAAACATCATCCAAGCCTGTTAATCAATTAGTCTACTCTAGCAAGAAGTTGTCATCAAATTTCGATTCGTTTATAAATATTTACAAATATTAATTTCAAATTTGTTTATAAAAGGCAAAGTTCAGGGTCATTTTTTCGTGAATTGTAATGCCTAACTTTGAGATTATATACCCAGATATACGATGAATCAAAAGCTGTGTAGATAAAGGAAAGTTACAAAATGGGTCTACGTTAAGTGAACACCGCATCCCTAACAGTAGTATATAGGTGGTTACAAAGTCGGATTTGTCGAGGTGGTGCGAGGTGGTGCCGGAAGTGACGTCACCGGAAGTGACGTAGACCGGAAGTCACGTGACCGGAAGCGGAAGTCACGTGACCGATGTATGACATGTTTGGGTTGCGCATGCGCAACCGGAAGTGGCCCTTTTGAAGCCCTAGTCAGCCATATTAACCGGAAATGACGTGTTGGAACAACACGTGGCCCTGCAAGGGTGTTAAATAACTTTAGTGGAGCGCGCACGCGCGACCGGAAGTAGGCGTAGCCCCATGGTGTAGACCGGAAATGGTCTGAATTGAAGCCCTAATCGGCCATGGTGATAGGAAATGA
>MJUU01045161.1:12794-57143 GCA_002080025.1 Modiolus philippinarum
GTTTTTGAAAAACGCAGATTTTGGGGTGTATTAATAACTCCCCTGTCCATAACAAAGGAAACGTCATCATGGCGGGTAAACGAACATCATACCAAAATTCAAAAAACAATTTATTGAGTGCCGCAACATTGCTTTTATTGCGCTGCGGAGACATATTTGAGAATCCAGGCCGGATAAAATTTCCTTGTGGGTCGTGCGGAAAACCAGTAAAGAAAAATCAAAAGAGTATCCAATGTGAAGACTGTCTGTATTGGCATCATGCAAAATGTATAAATATGGAAACAACAGAATATTTATTACTTTCCGATTCATCTGAGAGCTGGTATTGTAACAACTGTACGTTGCCAAACTTTACAGACTCGTTTTTTTTAATCTATCAGCGAGAGTGAAATTGACAAATCAGCTGTTTCTGACGATTACCTCCCCTATGAACAAACGTCAACATCCGGTATAAACTACTCAGAAACGAATGGAGATGAAAACAACGAGGATGTCTTTGATGAATTGAAGACACTTAGGAAAAAACATCCATCTCAGTTCATGTGTGCGTTTTTAAACATTTACAGCCTAAGGTATAAATTTTGTTTGATTGAAGAACTGTTAACATCAAATATTGTTGATATGCTGTTTCTAGCAGAAACAAAAATAGATGAAACATTTTACTGACACTCAGTTTAAAGTAAATAATTTCCACTTCTGGCGTGCTGACAGAAATCAGCATGGTGGAGGTTTGGTAGCTACGCAAGGTCTGACCTGGCATGTGACAGAAAGACAAACTTAGAATTTGAATGTATAGAATCTATATGTATAGAAGTTTCTATCAATAATAGGAAATGGTTAATAGAAGGTTTATATAGACCTTCTTCAATGTTAGATAACCATTTTATAAATGATTTAACCAAAACATTTGACAAAGCAACTACAAAATATAAAATTTTTTTGCTTTTTGGTGATTTAAATTACAATATGTTGATAAATGAAAAGTGTACAACACTAAAAGAAGTGTGTGATATTTTTGATATGTCAAATATGGTGAAAACTCCTACTTGTTTCACCAAGGGAGCATCTCCTAGTCTAAATGATGTTATACTGACAAATAAACCCAATTTTTGCATGAACACCAGTTACTATAATTGTGGTATAAGTGATGTACATAATATAATATCAATACAACTGAAAGGTAAAATGTCAACAAATAAAAGAGAGTTGAAAACATTTAGAAGTTTTAAAAATTTTGATAAAGATAAATTTACTGAAGATCTTAGAAATATTGATTTTGATTCAATTACAAATCATGATGATGCAAACAAAATGTATTCAAATTTTGAGGATGTTTTATGCATACTAACAACAAGCATGCTCCCATCAAAAAGAGGAAACCTTGTCATCACCCAGCACCTTTTGTAAATAAAGGTCTTAGAAAGGCTGTGTATAAGAAAAGACAACTACATGATAAATATAAAGAATGTAAAACAAAAATAAATTTGGAAAATTATAGAGTTCAAAGAAATTTAGTAACTAAAATCTAAAAAAAATCAATTATAATGTAGTTTTATGAAAGATGTGTAGGCGGTCCCAAATCAAAACATTTTTGGCCCACTATAAAACCTTTTGTTACAAACAAAGGCAGTAATTTTACTAAAGATATAATTCGATGTGAGCAAGATGAAATAATAAATGATCAAAACAAGGTAGCAGAGTGTTTTAATAACTTTTTCATCAATGTTGCCAAAGATATCGGCAACGATACTGCTACTGACTATAACCATCCTAGCATAATAGAAATAAATACAGATTAATACATGGGCATTTCCATATTGGCCTGGTTATCATCCCGAGACACCCATATTGGCCCGAGACGAAGTCGAGGGACAATGTGGGTCGAAGGATGATAATCAGGTCAATATGGAAATGCACATGTATTAAACTTTTTATTACATACTTCCGACGATTAGAAATGCCAGGCCGATATGGACCGGAAGTCGTTTATTTGCCCAGGCCAATATGGACAGGAAGTCGTTTATTTTGTCTGAGATGCACGAGGAGCATAAAAATAACCTATTATTTTCCCGGGGTGTGAAAATATGGACAGTTTACTTCCGGTCATATTGATCATGCAAAAATGCTTTTATTTCTACTAAGTATGTAATAAATAAAAATAAAAAAAGATATACCAAATCTTGAATTTAAAGAAATATCTGTAGATTTTATAGATAAACAGATAAATAAGACAAGTGTTAAAAAAAATACAGGTAGAGATGGGATATCGGCGTAACTACTAACTACTTAAACTAGAAAAGCCAGTTATATCAAAACCATAAAACAATTAACAATTCTGTATTCCCAGATCAACTTAAGCAAGCCCAAGTTGTGGCATTGCATAAGAAAAATAATACGCTCGATAGTAATATATATGTGGTTTTCAGTTAGCACTTGTCGAGGTGCCCATCGAGATGCTGTTGAGGTGCTACTGTAGTAATACTATATTAATGCCTTTGTATTTGTCGAGGTGCTCTCTTTGATTTTACTTTCAATGCTTTGTTTTTGTTGAAGTGCATTTCTTCCAATACATTTCATTTTTTTCTATTATCTTACTTTTGATATGGCTTTATTGTGTAATATATTTTCGAATTTATTGTTCTATTTACTAGTTCAGTCTATCGATAATCACTTTATTTCCCTTACTCTAACCCGTTTTTATTGTAAACTATACTTTTACTTTGTATGGTGATGCTGTCGCTTTTGATTGGAGTTTTTATCTGAAGTCTCCCTTTATATTTTGCAGTTCTAGTGTCACTTTAGCTCGAGTTTGTAATTTTGTGGTATAGGAAGACCCTTTTCCTTTGTGAAAAGGAGAGTGTGTTTTTTGAAGTGATAGCAAGTCATTAAATAGGATCACAAATTCTTAGTTCTTGGAGGTCACTCTGCGTTTATCCAGGCTTGTGACTGGCTATCCGATAGGATAGGCCGCATTACCCTCCCTCCGTCCAATTTGTATTTAAGCTATAGGTAGTGCTCTAATTTTGTTGACGTAGAATGTAACATTAGTAAGGAGATGTATAAGCCATTTTGTGTTCGGTCTCTGTTGTCTTATGTATTCCAAAAGATCTTGTCGGTCTACTTCATCGATGAGGTCATGTACATCATTTGTATCCTTAATAAGCATCGGCGCGTCAAAGAATCTGCTGTTATTCTGGATGGAGTGGAAATATCGTAGTTCATCTGTCTCTATATTTCACAATATAAATCCAAAGGACATGTTCATCTTGTAGGCTGAAGTCTGTTGCTCAAAGATCTGCCATATTTTATCTGGAATATTGGGCAGAGAGCTGTCGTCCAAAATGAAGCTGAATCGATCCTGTATGAGGTTTCCAGTATGTTGTTTGGTTCGAATACTGGACCAGTTTTCTAGGTACAACTGTCGGGTTTCACGATCTTCTGGCAAGACTTGTGGTTTGGTTTACTTCTGGTTGCTTGATGTGGTATCATTCTGGTTGGTTGATGCTCTGGTCGCATTCTGGTTGGTTGGAATCTCCTTGCTATATTCTGGTTTATTTGTAGTAGGTTCATTCCATTTCCAGTTTGCGATGTGTTAGATCTGTTCATTATCATCATTAGCCTCGTAGGTTTTGCTCCTGGTCTTTCGTGTATAGCACGGTGACGTTTCAGGCTGGATTGATCGTTGAAAAACTGGCCACAGACGTCACAATTTAATATGTAAGCATGTGAAGCTTCATGTGTGTTTTTATTGTCAACTCGACAAAAGTTTTTCCCGCATACGGCACAGCTGTATTCTTGCTTTTATTTTGAGTGGCTTCTTGCGTGTCGTTGTAAACTCCGTTTTTCCGTAAACTTCTTAGGACATTTATCCCAAGCGAACATTGTTGACTTCTTCGAAGCTATTGCCTGTAGAAAGTTCGGTCGAGGAACTGACACACTGACTGTCGAGTGCGAGTTAATATAGTTAAATTTATTTTCTCGGTGGCTGTAATTGTTCGTTTATATTTGTTACGGGCTCACTGATTGGTCAATTTTCCTGCAATTTGATTAGCTGTTTTTATCACGAAGTTGGCATCTGATTGGTTGAATTCCCTACAATTTGATTGGTACGTACATTGGAAGTCGGTTTAAAGCTGCAAATGTGATATTTAATGATGAATAGTGAACACGTGGTTTATCAAACCACAACGGGGAAACCATTTTGCGTGTTCCTCCAAAGGATCGTCGTTTTCTTCCCAATCATGCAGAATTCCACCACAATAAAAACATTGTACTTTATCACATTGGTTTAAATAAAAGAGTCCAACTTTTGCAAGGTCTGCTGGTCGTTGTTTCAGTTGTACGGGCCATCCGGTGTAAGATTCTAGTCTAACTGATTCAATGGCATACTCTATGTATTTTACTTGCCCGGTTTTTCTGCAGGAGTTCTCGGTAATTTTATTAACCCATGCTTTTGTAAACATTCTTGGATAAAGGGACAATCGGGAAAATGTTTATGGTGATCCATGTGTACCACATCGCCTGATCTCCAACCACCCAATACACCACCACACTGCGTGCATTGCCATTTGTCATCTATACCGATATAGTAGAAATAATCACGGACGAGATCTAAGGATTGCACCATCGTTGACGACCATGTTTTAAACGTATTTAAGCGTAAATCAAAATTTTCTCTCATAGGTTTCAATCGCTCAAGTTGGCTTTCGGAAATGCAGTCCATCTGTATGCGATGTAGACGGTCACGTACGCTGTTTAAATGACTGATGCGAGACTTTAACTGCTTTCTAAGTTCAGTTGAGAATGAGTTATGTGCCCATGGTGGACAGGTTGATGTTTACAGAGCTCCGAGTAAAATGTGAATTTTCCTTAAATTACTCATTCTGTGGATGTGGTTTTTGAATATTCTGCAGCATAATCGATGTTGGTTTGTTATTCCGGTCACATTTCAGTCAACTTTTCCCTAGATGAACATTTATAATACATTTTGAGATTTTGAGATTTTGTCCAGAGTGCCTTTGTTTACAAAAATGGCGGACAAAGAAAATCTCCAACGACATTTATCTGTTCATTTTAACACAAGTATCATCAAGGGTATTAAACATACAGAGGTCCTAACAGAATTAAAGAAACTGATTGATGAAAGTTCAATAAAGTCTATCCAAATTACAGAAAAAGAATGCATAGTGACAGTTACCGAGTCTCGTTCAAAACATACATTACTTACAAAGGGGTTTCAGCTTAAAAATCGATATATTAAAATGGTAGACGTTGAAAAGCAAGTGACTAATGTTACTATTAAAGATATCCCTTGTGAGTTGAGTGACATTGCCGTGTGTAGTCATATGTCAAAGTACGGTGAAATCGTCCAAGGTTCTATCCGTAGAGGTCTAATCAAGGATACCAACATAGAGACAGGGACACGTTATATACAATTAACAAACTGTGTGCCCATAATCCCTACAACCACAAAATTCGAGCGTTTCGATGTGCGTATCTTTGCTGATAACAACAGGACTGAATGTCTCTATTGCAGCAGGACGGACCATCCGTCTTATCGTTGTGATAAAAAAACCTTCGAAAGTCGAAAGATCGCGTAAATGTTACCGCTGTAACAGTACAGACCACACCATCAAAGATTGTCCATATAGTGACATAGTATGCTATAAATATGGACATGAGGGTCATATTCAACGCAATTGTCCCGCCGTGCGCGGTCCCGGCTGAAGAATAGGCCCGCAGCATCCTCTGAGCTTGGAGTATGAGCCATCCTAACAGAGGACCCCGAGGGAACCCCGGGATATAGAAATAGGACCCAGTATCTACGGCTTGCGGGGTGTGACCCCTCCTAAACGGAGGCTGACCCCGAGGGTCCCGAGATATAGAAATAGGACCCATTCCGTGGTTGTGCGGGATTAATAAATACACAACCCATCTTTCGGATGGGATGTAAACTCAGGTCCACGTGTTGGAAGAAATGCCACGCTTCCTGCACGTTAAAGAACCCTTGTAGCAAGCTCTCTTTGGGGTGGTCCGTAGGTGATCGGCTACAAGGCTTAATTCCCCGCCCTTGACGATTTCACCCTACTTTTCCAGTGGCAGTCAGAATTTCCCGTCCCATGGCCATTTCCATACCCCAAAGTGATTATTTATCAACAAACTTGTTCTCGTCTTGATATAGCTGAAATATTGCTGAGTAGACGTTAAACAATATTCAATCAATCAATCAATCAATCAACGCAATTGTCAAACATCCGATTTCGAAGTCTATGGCGATTATTATCACGAAATTCGAGAAGGAAGGGAAGCGGACACTATAAATCATGAATTATCGGAGGCGGTAAACGATAATATCGAAGAAACAAGTGTAAAATATGAAATTAATAAAGAGGCTGAAAATTTGTCCGAGCGTTTTCGTCATGTCTTTAGTAATGACCCCCCTGAAACTGTCGTCCTCGGTGCATCAAATTGTACACGAATCCAGTTTGATAACCCAAATATACACAATTTAGCAGTGTCTGGTACAACACTAGACCAAGTAGATACATTATTGAATAATTCCGACAGAGTGGTAGAATCCAGTCAAGTCCAATGTGTTATCTTGTCTTTAGGCACAAACGACGTCAGCAAAAACAAAAATGATATTGAACAAATAAACGTTAACTTTACAACATGTATTGACAAAATAAAGTCAAAATTTCCCAACGCATGCATTGGTGTTTGTAGTATTCTGCCTAGGAGAGGAAAGGGAGTACACTTACAATCTCTTAACAAGGCAGCTAATTCTGTAAATACATTTATTAAAAAGTTTTGTACCCAAGACCGAGTTCTCAAATACATTGATATTTGGACAGAATTCACTCCAAATAGTGTACCAAGTCGACAGTTGTATGATCTTAACGATCCTAGTGGTATTCATGTTTGTAACATAGGCGCAAAAGTCATTTGCAACATTCTCGAGGACTTCGTCGCACAAAAAATTGAAGGGGAGTATCAGACTCCGCAATCTAGGAAGCGAGCACGAAGCTCAGCTTCAACACCAGGTACAATAGAAAAACAGGCATCAAAAATGTCAAAAGGCAATTAGTTGAAATTTGCAAATACACTGTTTTTATTATATTCTTCAACTTAAAAAAAACCAAAACAAAGCAAAACAAACAAACAAACTGAATTTTTATATGATATTGTATGATATGATTTTCCTTGACAGTCATTTCATGTTATTTAAAGACATTTATGAGTTATCTTGTTCAGCTTTTGAGAGTTTTATATGCTGTTGTTGTGAGAAATATGGATTTGAAACTAGAAACAAATATTATGACTATGGCTATTTTACAGATTGGTATTATATACTACTACTGGCAAAACATTTGGAAACACGTTTTGGTTGTTTACAAATAAAATCGTTCGGCGTCCTATATAATACCCGAGTTTAAATTTAGAATGGAATGTGTGTTGTATGAGTACTATTAACTTATTCATTTATTTTTATACGATAGTGTATTGTGTTTTTACAATGATACATTTTTTCAAGGTCTAACGCACACAAGGTCATTTGGGGTGCGATTGTGTCCGAAAAGTGTAACATATGTTGTACATAGAATCTTGTTTGTTTTTTTTACCTAAAGTTGTACTGATAATATTCATAATATTTGTCAAATATGTAAATTTTCCTCATGTCTATTTCAATTGTTACATTAAACGTTAACGGTATGGCAAATGACAAAAAACGGAACGCAATTTTTTATTGGTGTCGGAATAAACGTTTCGATATTATATGTTTACAAGAAACGCATAGTACGGCCGAAGTTGAATCGAAATGGAAAAACGAGTGGGACGAACAGAGTATATGGAACCACGGAACTAGCAATTCGAAAGGCGTGGCTATTTTATTTTTGAATACCTTTAATTATGAGATAATTTAGGTAGAAAAATTGGTTGTACTATTGAAGTATGAGACGAATGTAATTTACATGTTATCAATATCTATGCACCAAACGATGGGGCAGATAGGAAACGGTTTTTTGATAGCGGATTGTCATTAAATCAAAATAACAAAAACATTGTTCTCGGTGATTTTAATTGTACAATTTCAAAAAATTTAGATAGGAAACCGGTGCCGAACAGAGACGATGAAGTACAACAGAACTGAAAAAGCTAATTGAACATAATGATCTTATTGATATATGGCGACTGCGTTATCCTGATAAAAAGCAGTACACTTTCTGCAGGGCTAATTCACGTTCAAGGATTGATTATATTTTTTTAAGTAGTGAAATGCATTATTCACTACGATCAACAAAAATTGTGTATTTTCCATTTAGCGATCACGACGCTTTAGTTATGAAATTTAAACCGTTACAACCAGAACGCGGACCGGGCTCTTGGAAAATGAATTCGTCGGTTTTGCAGTCCGAATTATTTAAAAATACTTTTGAAAGTTTTTGGTCGATATGGAGGTTACAAAAGGGAAGGTTTGAGAACGTAATTGAATGGTGGGAGGAATCTAAAGTAAAAATTAAAAGTCTTACTATTGAAGTGTCCAAGCAATTAAATGTAAAGGAAAGTGATGTACGAGCGTGGGAAAAAGCTTTAGATAGTCTTGATCCCAACTGTATCCAGGACGAGAATAAAATACTAGATTTAAAAAATAAAATCCAGGTATATTTTGAAAGAAAATCAGAAGCAGCTAGGATACGATCTAGAGTTGATTGGTTTGAAAAGGGGGAGAAATCAACTGATTATTTCTTTAGATTAGAGAAATCAAGGGGTGTAAACAAACTTTGGACAAGGGTTAAAAATTCGGAGGGGCAATATAAAGAGGGGATTGACTCAATATTAGATGAACAGGTAAAATTTTATGAAAACCTTTTTTCATCGGAACAATGGGACATAGATTCGGCTAATATTTTACTCCATAATTTGGAAAAACATGTAACCGAAGACGATAAAATCAATTGTGATAAAGATATTTCGTTTGAAGAAGTATCGAAAGCTGTAAAAGCTATAAAGCTAGATAAATCCCCGGGGGAAGATGGGATTATTAGTGAGTTCTATAAACATTTCTGGTACATTATTGGGGACGATTTTTATTCTGTAGTTCATGAAGTTTTTAATAGGAAGTTATTGGGGGATTCTCAGTATAGGGGAATGATTACACTTTTATTTAAATCAGGGGAAAGGGAGGATATAAAAAACTGGAGACCTATTACACTGTTAAATTCAGATTATAAAATTATATCAAAAATATTAGCAGAAAGACTGAAGTCTGTTTTGCCAAACATTATTAATTCTGATCAAAAGGGCTTGGTGGCAGGAAGGAGTATATATCAAGGTAATAGATTACTTCAAGATATAATAGATTATTCAGAAATGGAAGACAAGGAAGGCGCGATCATCTTTTTAGATCAGCAAAAAGCTTTTGATAGGGTTGAATGGGGGTGGATATCATTATGTTTAGACAAATTTGGATTTGGTGATAAATTTAAGGAATGGGTTAAAATGTTGTTTACAAATGCAACTACGTGCATTCAAACCAACGGTTTTATATCTCGATTTGTGCGACTGACACGTTCAATAAGACAAGGATGTCCAATAGCTCCGATGTTGTATATACTGCAGGCGGAGCCTTTGGCAGCTACCATTAGACAAAATCCGAGAATAGTAGGAATACCTCTTCCCTGCAGAGGAAGCAAAATTAAATATGTTTGCTGATGACACTCAGCTATTTAACAAAACTGAGGAGTCAATCTCGGAAACGTTTGAGGTTTTAAAAATCTATGAAAAAGCTTCAGGGGCAACAATGAATTTTAACAAAACGGTGGGTATGTATTTAGGGAAATGGCGAAATAAAAAACCGAAATTTAATCATATCAAATGGTCCAAACTACCAGTGAAGGCACTTGGAGTAATGCATTGTTATGATGTAGACTTGGACCAAATTTGGCTTGAAAAGATTAAAAAAATTAAGAGTAGCATGGAAATATGGAAATCGAGGGATCTCACATATACTGGGAAAGTGTTAATTGTTAAATCTTTCGTTTTGTCTATTATAGGATTTGAAATTGAAATGAGAGGGATACCTGAAAAATATGAGAAGGAAATTAACGACATTATTTGGTCCTTTATTTGGGATGGGAAAACAAATCAAATTTCAAGGAATGTTTGTTGTTTACCAATAGAAAAGGGGGGAATGGATATGGTTAACCTTAAAAATTTTATAAAAGGGAAACACATAAAATGTATGCATAATATTATACACTCTGAAGATGATAAATGGAATGCTATCGGCAAGTACTGGCTAAAATCACTTGACCAGAAATTCGATACGGAATATTTTTTATGCACGTGTTCAGATCTTAACGGAGTTGGGCAAGTCAAAATGTCGAAATACTACCGAGACATATTGAAGTCTTGGGTAGAATTTCAACAAATTTACAGTCAACTCTATATAACTGAGAACGAATTTTTAGAAGGGAATATTTTTGGTAACTGTTTAGTAAAATTTAGCGGTAGACCATTATTTTTTGACAATTTCTTAAAATGTGGTTTCAGAAAGATACATGATATATGGGATTCTAACTTGAAATCATTTAAGGACTCGACAGAAATTTACAATAGACTGACGGACAGGCGCAATTGGATTGCAGAATATAGTTGTCTTAAATCAGCGGTTAAGAGGGGATTAGATGATATAAAAAAGAAAAAGGACGACGGAAGTACGAAACTAGGTCATTTCCAGATCCAAAATTCTTTCGTTTTCATTCGTGGGGGTAAAGTTATAGAAAATCGAAAACTACGTCTTAAAGATATACAGAAGTTTTATGAAAGTAGAACTGCACCGATTAGTCAACTAAAATGGAATTTGCATTTTGGAACAGAACAGGGGTGGGAAAACATTTGGAGAGGGTCTTTTAAAAATTTGGCATCCAGAAAGGCAAAACAACTTCACTGGAAAATTGTACATAACATCGTTTATACCGAGGAAAAGTTACAAAAGATGAACAAATCAAATGGGAAGTGTCATTTTTGTACGGAGAAAGAAACGTTGCTTCATCTTTTTGTTAATTGTAAAATGATTAATGAAGTTTGGGATTTTATTTTTGATAAGATAAATGAATTTAGAAGGCAAAAGGGGGAAAATAATTTGCAGAAAACAGAAAATTTATTAATTTTAGGTATAAATGATCAAAATAATATTAGCAATATAATTGCGGACACTGTAATTGTTGTCACCAAGTGGATAATTTGGAAACAGAGGAATGTAGCAAAATATCAAAACAAAACTATTACAAAAGATATCATTACATTACTAATAAAAAAAGAAGTTTCATTTATTTTTTTCAAAGTTCAACAAAAACACCATAATACATTGTTTATGTCTGAAATGGCACGTGTACTTTGTAGTTAAAAGGTCAAACAATTGTAACTGACTTAAATTTACAACTCCCTATACATGTAATTTCTCTTTTCTCGTCTATATTGTGTAGTATTTAAAAATACTATTATATGTTAAATAACTCACCAGCCATCCTTTGTGAATATATATAATCCTCTAAATTAGTAATTACACAAATCATATGGTCCTTATAAAAGGAAACGCTAATGTTTAAAGTACACGTAGTGAATGTTTTGTTTTGATAACCATGCACGGGTGGATGTTTAAATATTTCGCATTGTAATAGTTTACAACCAAAAGAAGGCTGGTCGTTTAATACAATTGTATGTTGTTTGATGATTATAACAATAGGAAAAAATAAGTAAAGGGAGTATTTTTTTCTTTACTCATTTGTATTTTTCCTGGCAAATGAGTTGATTGTTAAACACAGGAACCCATAATCTAGTTGGCCTGGACTATATTAGGGTTATTGTGAACCAGGTTTTGTTGAATGAACTGTTTTGAATCTTAAAAAAAAAAAGTTCAGTTCTAAGGACAACTGGTCAGCAGAATGACAGTCTTGTGACTGACAAAGCCGGATGATCGCGTCTTTATATAGTTAAATTTATTTGCATCGATAGCTGTGATTGGTCAGTTTATTTTGTAAGATGTTTTCTGATTGGTCGATTGTCCTGTATTTTTATGGGATGGTTTTATCACAAATACAGCTTCTGATTGGTTGAAGTTCTTCCTTTTTGATAGGCCCGTTTTATTTGTGCAGTAGTCCATGACTTATACTTTCAGACCTGTCTTCTAGCGTTCGCTGCTCGCGTGCTCATCTCGGGAATATTGCTGCTGCTGCTGCCGCCGCTAATGTTGTGCGGTGGGAAAAGCTATATATTCGCTGTTTAATGGTATGCTCGCATGCTCATTTGGCTTCTCGTGCTGCTAGACACTAGAACTGCAAAATATAAAGAGAGACTTCAGATAAAAACTCCAATCAAAAGCGACAGCATCACCATACAAAGTTAAAGTATAGTTTACAATAAAAACGGGTTAGAGTAAGGGAAATAAAGTGATTATCGATAGACTGAACTAGAAAATAGAACAATAAATTCGAAAATATATTACACAATAAAGCCATATCAAAAGTAAGATAATAGAAAAAAAAATGAAATGTATTGGAAGAAATACACTTCAACAAAAACAAAGCATTGAAAGTGAAATCAAAGAGAGCACCTCGACAAATACAAAGGCATTAATATAGTATTACTACAGTAGCACCTCAACAGCACCTCGACGGGCACCTCAACAAATGCTAACTGAAAACCATATATATACTACTCTCGATAAAAATAACTATAGGCCTGTACGCATACTATCTATATCTAAAGTTTTTGAAAGGGCTATCTACAATCTATTAGCAGAATACTTTAACGAACATTTTCACCCATTACTATCAGCATTTAGGGCAGGGTATGGTTGCAATACTACACTTTTAAGGATTATAGAAGACTGGAAACAAGCATTAGATGAAAATAAATACATCGCAGCGGTGCTGATGGATCTTTCAAAAGCGTTCGACTGTCTGCCACATAAATTACTATTACTAAAACTTGAAGCTTATGGTATGTCAAAATCTGCATTAAAATTGATCGAACTTATCTTACGAACAGAAAACAATATGTGAAAATTAACACATCATTAAGTAATTGGCAACATATATATAAAGGTGTACCGCAAGGTTTCATACTTGGACCTGTGCTTTTTAATATTTTCTTAAATGACATATTTCATTTTACTAGCGAAAGTACATTATACAATTACGCTGATGACAATACGCTCTCGCTTTCCGACCATAATATTGAAAATATTATTAAAATTTTGGAAAGGGATAGTTTGGCTTTAATTGAGTGGTTTGCATCTAATCAGATGAAGGCTACCCCCCACAAGTTCCAGGCCGCAGCAATTGGCAAAAAGTCTATGGATATAAACATTACATTTAATTTAGCAGGAAATAGAATTCAGTGTGAGAAGGAAGTAAAATTACTGGGGGTAACCATAGATTTTGAACTCCCACATTTCTAATATTTGTATTAAAGCTTCTAGACAGCTAAACGTTTTAAAAAGATTAGGTATTTATTTAAATATATTAGGAAAGTTAACAATATACTACTCCTTCATTTTGTGTTATTTTAATTTTTGCCCCCTAACATGGCATTTTTGTAGCGAATCAAACACAAATAAAATAGAGAAAATTCAGGAACGTGCATTAAGGTTTATATACGATGACCATAAAAGCACATATGAAGATCTGTTAATTAAATCTAAACTTCCATCACTAAAGGTAAGAAGATTAAGAACTATGGCTATAGAAGTATATAAAATCTTACAAAAGGATAGCCCTTCTTACTTACACGATCTAGTGAAAATTAAAAATACAAAATATAATTTCAGGTATGACAACATTGCTGAAGTACCATCAGTAAGGACAACAAGGTACGGGCTCAAATCTTTCCGCTATGCTGCCCCAAAATTATGGAACGAGTTGCCAAACCATTTTAGAACTCAGACATCTTTTAATCAATTTAAGAATTTAGGAGATATGGGAAAACGTAGAAATGTTTTTGATTACATACGAACAAAAAACTATAACATTTATTGTCTTCAAGACACACACTTTACAAAGGAACAAGAAACTTTTATTGAAAATATATGGGGTTATACATGTTATTTTAGTTCTTATACCTCAAATTCAAGAGGAGTAGCAATATTGTTTAATAATAATTTTGAATTTAAAGTTCATCGAGAAAGAAGTGATATTCACGGAAACTTCCTAGCATTGAATGTTTCAATTGAGGGTCAAAAATTAACGCTGATTAGTCTTGATGGTCCTAATATAGATGACCCATCTTTTTATGAAAATATTTCGTATGTGATTCGTGGAGGTTTTAATCTTGTTATAAACCCAGACTTAGATTATTACAACTATATAAATATTAATAATGAGAAAGCTATGTTAAAACTACTAGATATAATAGAAGATAAAGGTCTTGTAGATCCCTTCAGGGAAATACATCCTGAATTAAGAAGATATACTTGGAGGAAAAAACATCCTCTCGTTTAGATTTTTTCCTGATAACAGACAATCTATTACCGTCTCTAAAGGATTCAAATATAGAGTCTAGCTACCGTTCGGATAATTCAAGTATAAGTCTTCATTTAATATTTAATGACTTTAAAAGAGGTAAAGGGCTCTGGAAGTTTAATAACTTTTTATTATTATTAGAAGAATTTTTAAATACTATAAAAGAAAAAATCTTGGAAATAAAGAAACAATACTCTAATTATCCTGAAAATATCGATATAAATGATATCAACGATTCTGAATTGGTACTTAATATCGATGACCAACTATTTTTAGAAATATTATTGTAAAACTATTGCCTACAGTTCATATAAAAAGAAAAAAGAAATAAACTTAGAAAAAAAGTTAATTGATGAAATATCCAGATTAGAAGACAATGAAATTAGTCCTGAAATTGATTTAGAAAAAAAGAGAGAATTAGAAGATTTAAGGCAAAAAAAATTGAGAGGTAATATACTGCGCTCAAAAGCACAGTGGATTACTGAAGGGGAAAAACCAACAAAATATTTTTGTACACTTGAATCAAAAAATTTTACTAGTAAAATTATTCCAAAAATTCAAATAGATAATGGTGATGTCTTGAGTGATCAAGGGGATATCCTCAAAGAAGTAAAAAATTATTATCAAGACCTTTAAAAAGAAATAATCTGGTCTTATAAGTAATTTATCTGAAAATTTAAAGAATTACAGTGTTCCGATTTTAACACAAGAAGAATCAGATATGCTTGAAGGCCCAATTACATTAGAAGAAGCCTCATTGGTTCTAAAGAATATGAAAAACGATAAAAGTAGTTTTGAAAAGGGTTTTTTGTCCTTAAGTCAGAGGCAAGGTATAATAACCTGTTTCCAAAAGGGAGATAAACCCAGACAGTTCCTCAATAATTGGAGGCCTATAACATTGTTGAATACATCTTATAAGATTGCTTCAGGTGTTATGGCAAATCGAATTAAAAAGGTTTTAGGAAAATTAATAGATCCAGATCAAACAGGATTTGTGATTGGACGTTTTATTGGCGAAAATACACGTTTAGTCTATGACATAATGCATATGACCGAAGAAAAAGATATACCAGGCCTCCTTTTATTTATTGACTTTGAAAAAGCATTTGATTCAGTTTCCTGGTCATTCCTACAAAACGTTCTTAAATATTTCAATTTTGGAAAATCTATCCAAAAGTGGGTTGCAGTTTTTTATTCCAACATTATTTCTGCTGTAAATCAAGGGGGTTATTTATCTGATTTTTTCACTATACAAAGAGGGTGCCGTCAAGGGGATCCTTTATCTCCTTATTTATTTATTCTTTGTGCTGAAATTTTGGCAATAAGACTGAGAAACAATAAAAACATAAGAGGATTAAAAAGTGTTAAATCTGAAAATAAACTATCACAGTTTGCAGATGATACTGCAGTGATATTAGACGGGTCAGAAATATCTCTGAAGGAAACAATGAAAGAAATGGAATACTTCAAAGAAATCTCTGGTTTAAAGATTAATTTTGCTAAAACTCAAGTAGTCTGGATTGGAAGTATGAGATTTAACCAAAATATTTTATGTCCTGAGTTTAATTTGTCCTGGGGTAAAGATAACTTTACTTACTTAGGAATAGACTTCTGTACTGATTTGTCAAAGCAACGGCAGTAGAATACCGAAGGAAAAAAGCACAAAATTACACAAATCAAAGTCCAGAGACAAGGCAAAAGCAAGAACACCAAAAGACGGAAGACCAAAGACGCCACATGACCACAAAACACACAAACATTACATATACAACACAAAAAACTAAAGCACTAACAGTGTAAACTCTCAAATAACAAGAGTGACATCAGGTGCTCCGGAAGAGTAAGCATGTCCTAAAATAATGATTAAAATAAATTATGAAAAGAAAATGAACGAGATAAACAAACTTTTGAGAAATTGGAGCAAAAGGAATCTTACTCCTATTGGTAGTATAACTGTAATTAAAACTCTTGTCTTATCAAAACTAACACATCTCATCTCAGCTTTACCTAATCTAGATGATAAATTCATCTCAGTTTTAAACAGTACATTTTTCAACTTTATTTGGCAAAAACCAACTGGTAACGTTAAAAGAGAAACTGTGATAAAAGATTTCTCTGAAGGGGGATTAAAAATGATTGATTTAAATGCCTTTGTAAAGTCAATGAAAGCAGTATGGGTACGAAGACTTGTATCTAATGAAAAACTGAAAGATATTACAAAGTCACTTGGTATTGATTTTGATCTTTTGACAGAAATAGGGTCAGACTATTTAAAGGAATGTTCTAAAAAATGTAAAAATCCTTTTTTGGAGAGATGTTTTGAATGCATGGCAAGATATTCTAATATGCAGTCATGATTGGGAATATTATCTAATGTCTCCTTTATGGTGTAAAGAAAATATCAAAATAGACAATACAAGGGTATTATATAAAAACTGGTTTGAAAAGGGGGTCAAAATTATTAATGACCTACTTGATGAGAATGGTAAAATATATACTCTAGAAAAATTTCAAGAAAGATATAAAATAAAAACAATTCTTTGAAATACTTTGGCTTAACTCAGTGTGTAAAGAAATATGCTGAAAAGTTTTACAAAGACAATACAGATCTATCAAAAATATTTTATCCGTACATACCGCAAAACATCTCTCTTTTCTTGAAAAACATGAAAGGCTCAAAAGATCTTTATAGAACACTTACTAGAAATTCGTCTGATCCAACCAATAAAAGAAAGGTAATGGAAATGTTCAATATAAATGAAGGAGAAATGAGTTATATCTATAACATGTCCTTCAAAATAACACGAAATTCACGATTACAGTTGTTACAATACAAAATAAACCACTTTATTCTTACAACAAACTCCTTCTTAACAAAAATAAAACTTATAAATATTAAATTTTAAAGGATGTAAAAGTATTTTTGGAATCAAATTTCTCTTCTTGATTATTTATTTGTACATATGACCTAATTAACTGATTTGGTGATTGTGTTTGCATGATCAGTGCATGATTGGGATCATGCATTTATCTGATTGGTCAAGATTAACGATTATCTAGGGGGTTATCAAATTACCGCAAGAGCCAGGGCTCACAACAGTTTCTCAAAAAGTTATAATGGTGGAACATTCATTAGTATTTTTCACAAGATTTTGTCGACATTTTACAAAATTTCGTTGTTCTTGACGTATAATAAGCCTTTGAGAAGTTAAAAGTGAAGAAGTGACGGTTGTATGGAACATATCTTCGAAGAATAGAAGACAGGAGGAGTAGTTTGCCAGCATCTAGGTAAAGGCGAACCATATTTCATTTGTTTTGATTACATACAATCGTAAGCTCCAAATTTTGGACAATGGTACGCCGCGTTTTAATATTTGGTCATTCTTTCGTTCGGAGACTTGGTGAATTCGCGTTCAGATTTAGGGCCGATGGGTGGTTAAATTTAGGTCTTGATGGAACGGACGTGCAGGTCGATTTTTACGGTTTGGGTGGCGGAACGCTGCGTCCGGGTCCTAAATGTGTCCAAAGGAGGGAGCATATGAGTTGTATGTCTGCATATTCGGTTTGCTTTTTGCAGATAGGTGGGAACGATTTGTCACTGGAATCTTACCCAAAAAGATTAGCACGTGACATAGTTTCTTTTGCTGATTACGCAATCCATGGTTACGATATGGGTCATGTAATTATAGGTCAGCTTCTACCGAGGTATTCCGAAAGACAGGAAGCTGATTACAATTGCAAGGTCATTTGCAGTAAACAAACACGTAGAGGAACTGGTGAAAAATAGACCAAACATTACGTTTTGGCATCACCGAGGGTTATGGAAAAACACTCGCCAGTTATTATTAAAGGAAGGTCGACACAGAGTACATTTAAACGACCAAGGTATGGCGATTTATGCCAAAAGCGTTCGGGCGGCAGTGGGCAGCCCATTACGATCTTGAAACGAAAGTAAACGTTGTGCAACTATATGGCGTCAATCTCATTCGTGATCAACAAAATATTCAACGTTATATTATTATTTTATTCAGTCAGTCATTGCACGGATATGTTACATACAGTTCTTGTTCATGAATATATAAACCTTGTCAACATAAGACTTTAATAAGATCTTGTACATTACTAACATCCGTCTACATCTGCATTTTATGAAACAAAAATATTAAAAATAAATTTGTGTATTTTAGCGTTTAATTTAAGTGACAACGTACATAGTGAAACTGAATATCAAGAATGATCCACCATTTACTAAGCTTATACTTATTAAGGTGCAATTTTATTTTTGTTATTATATTCAATATATGTATGGCTATGGTTATGCCACTATCATGTTTAATTAAAGACAATTGTTTGTCTTTATATGGTTAAGGCAATGATTATGCCTTTATGGTGTATGGCAATGGTTGTGCCTATATGTTTTTATGGCAATGGTTATGCCTACATATATGGTTTATGGCAATGGTTATGCCTATTTAATAAAATACGGTTTAAGGCAATGGTTATGCCTGTACATATGGTTTAGGGCAATGGTTATGCCTGTACATATGGTTAAGGGCAATGGTTATGCCTATGTATAATAGAATATATGGTTTAGGGCAATGGTTATGCCGATATATTTATATTAAAAAAAAACAAAAAACAAAAAGCAATTGTTTATGCATGTTTAAAGCATCGCTTATTCTTATTAGTCAAATTTACATACAATTGTTAATCAATGCTGAGTCATAAAAATATATATAGTATATATATATGCAAGCAATACAAACAGCTATTACATTTATCACACTCAATATGAAGCAAGAATATGTTCAAATATATTGGGACTGTTGATACTGTTAGTTACACTGACATACACTGACATGTATAAATTTATTTACTACCATATATATTTTAGGTATGCCAAAATCCAGATCAAGAGTACGAAGGCGAGCGGCTCCAGTAGATCTTACTGAACGTGATGAACCTGCAGAGATCCCTTTGTTATCTGATGTTGATGTGTCACAAAATACACTCCCAGTATTAACGAGACCTGGGCCGCGTAACAGACGTAGACAGACTAACAGTAACAATGTTTCTGATGAACAAACAACAAAACAAGTTCGAACTGCCGATGAAATTGCTACATCTCTGTTTAGGCAGTTGACAGGATCTGGATATCAGTTGACTAGAGACCATGTAAACGCAAATGACAGTGTTGCACCTATAAATCCGTTTGCAAATTTCTCAGCATGTCATATCAGAGATGAAACGAACTCTCCCGAGATCCGTACAATTACGAGTGCATCTCCATTAACATCTACCACAATTAATCTGCCTTCAACAACTGGACGTGAGCATATGTCATTAACTTTTCAACCGCCTTTATCTACAGACCCAACATTAATTATGAATTCAGATGTGGCTAACACAAATAACTCTTCAGGTACGAACAGTCATTCAGTATCGCAAAATACACCTCTTGGTTTGGCTGTACCGATCCTAAAAAATTCTTTGCCACTAGGATATCAGGTTTCAGACAAATGCAAGAACCTTATTTGGGCAGACAGCTATGTGAATTTTGCCAACCTATTGCCTCAGTTTATTTCGGATGATGATAATTCAGATGTACTGTTCGAGAATTCCAATGTTACAATTTCAAAAAAGCAGAACAGCAAAAAAGAACTTGTTAATATCCATCAATGGGCTAATTCATTTGATATTTTTATGTCAATATATTTACAAAAATTTCCTAATTCAGTCTTCAAACTCATTAAATACGGGTTAAATATTAGATCGATGGCAAAACAGTTTGGGTTTCAGGCAGTAAAGGCTTATGATGAACATTTTCGTCATGTCCGAAAATTAATGAATTTTGATTGGGAGCAGATAAATGACGAACTGTGGCGGACAGCTGCCTTTTCATCCAATTCAATCCGACCCTTCCCTACTCCTCGAAGTATGCTATCATCTTTATCAAGGTTTAACAAAACCCCCTTTCAGAGAAGGGCCCAGCAGTTCCCAGGTGGCTACTGTTGGGCCTTTTGTAGAACAGGGGTGTGTGCAGATGAGAAGGCCTGTAATCTTAAACCCCAATGTGTGTACTGTGGCAAAAAACATTGTACCATTACATGCCGGGAGGGAGGTAGCAAGTATACCAATGCAGGGAAATCCCCTTCCAACACCAGTACAAGTAAAAAAGCTTAAGGGTTTACTTAAAGGTTACGAGCCGGTTCTAAAAAAGTTCTTGATAGAGGGTTTTACATTCGGTTTTTCATTACATTCGAATTTGTCAGGTGTAGATAACAGGAGGACCAAAAATCATAAAAGTGCATTGGATCACTGTGCTATTGTGGATGAAAAATAAAGAAAGAATTGGAAAAGGGACGCGTTAAAGGCCCATTTGATAGTCCGCCCTTTGACGACTTTATTTGTTCTCCCATAGGATTGATACCTAAAAAAGAATCTGGACAGTGTCGCCTTATTCACGATCTCTCTTACCCTAGGGGGTCTTCAGTGAATTCTCATATCCCTACAGAATTTAGCGCAGTCCAATACCAAAATATTGAAAATGTTATTGAAATTGTTCAGTCATATGGGCGTGATTGTTTGATGAGTAACACGGATATACAGGATGCATTCAGATTAATTCCTATAAAGCCTTCTGATCATCGTTTACTGGGTTTCACTTCTTTTTGCAATAATCATCCAGAAACTATGACACATCTATTATGGCAGTGCCAAAAATTTCAAGCACTTCTTGATAATCTAGAAAGTTGGATGACAGAAAATGTTAATTTTCAATTAAATTATAACAAAAAATCCTTCTTTTTTGGTATAACAAATTCACGATATAGTAAGGTACAAAATCCACTTTTGTTAAAATTGAAATGCTATATTTATTCTTGTAGATGTCTAAAGAAACCCCCTTTACTCCCAGGACTAATTAACTCAATCAAAGAGCTTTACTGGACTGAAAAGTTGTCAGCAATGCTCTCTCAAGAAAGTGAAAAATTTGAAACAGAGTGGGAAAAATTTCACGTTATATTTGATAATAACTTATTCTTTAGTATTATCACCGGATTTTTTCTATCCTTTCAGAAATTTATTTTGCAGGAATTTTTTTTTTATTGTTTCTCAATATAAAAAAAAACACATGAATTATATATAAAAAAAACACACATAAATGAATTTCAAAGTTATTGTTGCAGTAATGCTTAAACAATCATGTGGACTTAAAAACTTTTCTCATTTTTTTTCTTCCCTCAATTCTTTCCCCCTTTCTCTCTTTCTCTCTCTCTCTCTCTTTCTTTATCTTTTTTCTTTCTTAGACTGAGAACTTCTTATTTGAAAAAAGAAATGACAAACTTTGTATGACTGTGATATTTATTCAGTTGTAATAATTGATACTACATGTAAATACATTTATAACTAATTGAACTGTAAAATTTACTTTGATATTTGATTGTACAAATGTTGTCATTAAAAAAGAAAATAAATATAAAAAAAAAATTAAGAATTTAATTAATTCATGGAATGGCAACTCGTGCCACTGCAATGCTTGCGCCTAATTTTATCTTTTAATTTTATCTTTTAAATTTAGCTTGCATGATTTTAATTCATTAGTGCTTTTTATTCATTTGGCTGAATGTTTTATTGTGCTTAGTTTTAGCTATTATAGTGCTGCCTCTTAATTTATTTGCTTACAGCATGTTCTATAGCTTTTATGTTTTATTTGTGCTTGCTTTTACCCTAATATCGTCTATCGGATTTGACTTTACTACCGGATTTGACATGTTCAACACGGCGGGTGTCTTATAAGAAGCAGGAGATGATTACTCTACCGGTACACCTGATCTCACCCATGATTTTTATTGGGTCCGTGTTGTTCATCTGTATGTGTGTCTTCATTTTTCTTTTTTGTCCCGTACTTAAGTGGTGTCCTTGTTTCTTAGTGTGTCCGATGTTGCCATAGTCCATGGATTGTTCGCTCTTTTGATTGACGGTTCGGTTCTCACTTACATGCCTATGTTTCAATAATTTACGAAGGATATGGAGTAAATGAACATGAGACAACAACACATATGTAAACTCCAACTGCAAGAAATTTTAATGAGCTGTATGGCCATTGTATGCTTAGTGTATGTCTATGTATTGTGTATTTAATGTGTGATTGTAATGTGTCGGTTTCAAAAGCTCGTGAGAGCTTATGTTGTAATGTTATGTATTGTACCGACGTTAAATAAAGCTTTTTGTATTGTATTTTGTATAGTTTTATACTTCGTCCTTTGCAATCCTCTCAGGAATGTCCAGGTTGAGTTGATATAAAACCATACAAGGTGCATCTTCCCATTTTTCTGCTTATTTATTCTCCCTTTAAAAGCTTTATTTTTCATTTAAAAGCTACAATTTTCGATTACAATTGATGTTTAATCTCGATAACTTACTGGGGTATGGTCCTTTTAATTTGTCTGCTCCTCCGTGGTTGTTGCTAACTGATAGGATCTTGCCCATCTATCGTGTAGCATCATATTCTTCTGAAGACCGAATGCTAGATCAATCGGAAGAAGACGATGAACAAATAAAGGGATATGGAGTAAATGTACATGGGATAAAATCCATATAAATACATGGTAAGATAAGGCAAATGGAACAACGCTTTAAATGTTGCTAACCAAACATAGGGGATAAAAATTGTCGCAATTGTAATCAGGTGCACTGTGACTGAACTGGACGTTGAGCTTGGGTACGAAAAACGGCTCGTATGATGATGTTTGTATAAAAAAAGACACATTGTCTTACCCGTGCTTCTTCCGTAATGCGACAGTGTTTTACCAGCAAACTGGACTCCTTAACCAACCGGCAGCTGAACGGCAAACACTCCTTAACCCTTCTTTCCATGTTTTTCCCTTTTCAAGATAGTGGTCGTGGAGTTAGTAGTCTACCCGTATTGTGTTTAATCTTTTGTTCTTCACACTATAGGGAAACGGGATAGATAAAGGGGAGGTTTAGGTTCCCATGAACCGGTTTAACCGTACCGCTGGCTTTTAATAGTACCAAGTCCGACTACCTCGGGTTCTTTTTGTTATTTACGTTTATCTTCTGTTTTTTATTGATGTTTTTTTCATGTGTGGTTTTCAGGTGAATTGTGAGGCGTAATTGTAATTTTTGGCACATGTGGATGTCTCCTTTAATTTTCTTCAAAAACCAGGCCATTTTTTTCTTTTCTTCCACTTTCCCACACACGTATGCTTTCTGAACCTTCTGTAGCAATAAACGAAACAAGCCGATCATTATATTCTTGAACATCATTGATGATTTTCTTTCAGATAATTTCTTCCTTCATGAAGACGTTTACACATGGTTAATTACATTGGTTGATTTATGGATTTGTTTACAGATAATATCATGCAATATCTATATCATAAAAATATTTAAGAATATCTAAAATACATCTTTTAGTACTTTGTTTTCAATTCTGTTCGGATATATCGTAATGATATTGTATATTGACAATATGATTGATTAATTGATTGACTGATTGATTAATTGATTGATTGATTGATATGGGGTTTAACGTCACTTTCAGCAGCATTTCAGCTATCTCATGACGGTCAGTTTTAGTGGTGGAGGAAGCCGGAGTGCCCGGAGAGAAACACCGACCTTGGGCAGGTAACTGACATACCTTATCACTTACGATTGTAAGTCGATATTGACAGTATAAGTATTTGTTTTTATTTGGTAAAATTGACGAAAAATACACTTACCATATATTAATGGAGGGAGGTTTTGCATGCCATAAAACCAATTTAACTCATGGCCACAATTTCTTTTAAAAATACCTGTACCAAGCAACGACCAGTGCGGTCGACAATTTATCTGTTGGTTTTCATCTGACTTTTTTTGTCCCATGGACTTCGGCTCTTGACAACTCTGTTCTTTTATTTTGTTATTACCCCCATTTACTGGTAATTATCACTTTCTGATTCTGACCAACAAAAAAATCGTTCCTTTGCTTTGTGTTATTATGTATTTGATGAGATTCTGTCTCATGTGCATTTACTCCTTATGTTACTTATCTTATCTTAACAAATGAAATGTTGCCCCGTTGCTTGCATTTATAACCAATAACTACATTTTTCCCTTTTCTTTTGTGCAAAGAATGAATTATGGCCACTAGAAAACAAAAAAATTGAAGAAAGAAATGTTGGCTGGAAATTTAATCTTTGTAGAAATATTATTTTGCTGCTGTTGGATTTTGCTTTCATATATAAGACAAAAATATATTTCATGCAAGTAATTTTGTGTAATTGTCTCCCTATCGAAGAACAAACCTCTATTGTATACTTATACGTATTTCTACTGAATGTATGTATTATAAGACTCATATATAGATTTTATTAGGCCTTTGACGAAATCTTTTAAAGATATTCATGAAAGTTTCACAACTTTACCTTTGAATGATCACCCGAAGTACATGGGAATATTATTGGACACATCTGAAATCTTATACATTTTTTGTCAAATGAAGTGCATGGGAATATTGTTGGGCACATTTGAAACGTTTTACATCTTATTGCGTCATTACAACTACATTGCAAAACTGAATTTAGGCAAAAATGCGAACCAAAGATTGTTTATCACTTCCATGTGTTGCGGTAAATTTACATGACGTTGTATAAATATTCTTTTTAAATAAATGTACCATTAATCTATTTTTAGCATTTTTTAAATGTTAAACTATGAAGTTGATACCAGTAGGTTATTTGATCCGAATTTTGTTGAGGAAAATAATCTAGCCTTCACCTTGAGGGGAAAATATTTCGTAATTGATTTAGTAATTAATACTGAAATTGCTTAGCAGTTGCTGATTGCCATTTCGGCAACATGTATCTTCATTGCTAATCAAATCAAAACATATGGAAGAACATAAATCTAATGTTATAATTTAATTTAATTGATAACTGTATTATGATGCTAATACAAAAGTCTCCCTAACGAACAAGTTAGAAAGTAGTGTTATATGTCGTCGACAAACTGTCGTTAAAATCTTACAATCTATTGACCATTCCCATTGCAAGAATCCTGACTAAACGACAAAGGACTTCATTGTATCAAGAGAATAACAACAGCAGTAGACAGTAGAGACAATTGTCAAATGAAAGAACATGTCAAAAAGTCGGGATAGATAACGTCGAGTTGGAGTATGTATTACTCAAATCCCCATGGGTGTTTATAGCTTCATCAAAATCGTAATTATTCCTTTTAGTCGATGGAGCAAAATTTCAGTGATGACTCTGTCTAGTAATAAAATGGCATTTTTATTCAACAATCACAGTCCCAACTTACACGCATCAGATTACTTGTATATCTCTGTCTGCTTCTTAATCATTTTAGCTGTTCATATTGAATGCTGAGCGCTTAGGAGTTATACAGCGAATTCTTTGGTTACCAACATTTGGTTGAAACCACACATGTTCAAAAGCAATGGTGAGTTTAATCGCTGAATATTTTCCCCTAGGCGGTTGCCAATTGGAAAATAACATAACATTTTAGAACAAAGGAGAAATTTATACAGTCTCTTCTTGCAATATTTTATAGCTTTTATAGATTATGAAAGGTATATCTCTAGTAACAAAATAACAAACAATGTTTTGATCATTTTTTTAATGAAGTGAATATTATTATATATTAAATACTCATTTAAATATCTATAATCTGATTTGTTCAAATCGTGTCACATGACATTTGAGATTTCGCTGGGTCAACCGGTTGGCGTTGAGTCGCATGGGAAGGTCAACCGGTGAACATGAAAATTCGATATAATATAACAGTTACCACCCTTGATATTGTGTGACCCAGCGATTTCTCTCCCCTCGAAATTTAGGTCACCCTCGAGCAAGCTCTCGGGTGACCTTAATATCTCGGGGAGAGAACGCGCTAGGTCACACACTATCTAGGGAGGTAATTGTATAGTATTCAAAACACAACACATATACATTTAAACTATAATATACTTCATACAAAAATCCTCAGTTTCTTTCGGGTAATTAGCATGTGGTATTTAAATATATTCCTAGCTAGCTCCGCCCACTAGAAAACCATTGGTTGCACCGACATACCACCCTGATAGATCAACCTGATATATCACCCTTCTCTCTATATATCCCCCTCCTGTCGATATATCACCCTCTTGACTGAGAATTACATTTATGATGTAATTGAATAAATTGATTTATTAACATGAACAGCAAACAATAATCGTAAATTTTTATTCCCCAAACGATGAATTTTAATACAAAAAATATTTCATATTGATTATATTTAATGATTTAATGTTTTAATTGTTTTATTAAATTGTAAACTGCATATTTTTGTATATATATAGTTTTAGTTTTGATTTTATGTCTCGTCATAATCTATATAAATAAAATAAACGGTTATTTTAAAACAAACGAGTGTGATATAAAGAGCACATATGTTCACTGATTAGTTTTGCATGTCTTGTAAGAATTATTTGCACATAAAATTATGCAATGTGACATGGCGATGAATTCTGCTTTAACTGATACTGGGGATCATTTCTATGATAGAAATGGCGGTCGTGTGGTGACATTTCAGGGTTGAAACTCTCGTTAGTTTTTTTTGTGGTTTTAACTTATTATTTACAAAAGATGGATGGGAACAAATGATTACTTGCATATTACATATTGACGATATGTCTATTATCTCTTAATACATAGTAAATTAATCTTGAGAACAACTCATATAAGTAAAAGGAAAATGTCAATACATTTGGACACCATTTGTATTATATATAATGATATTTAAAATTTTAAATTGCATACTACAACTAACAATTATTTATAATCAAACATTCGACTAATTTTATACATATCAGAGATGTTACAAATGTAATATGTATATGTTATTGGGCTCTTGACAGCTATATATCTAAAATATCATCCCGTGAGCCAGGATATGAAGCACTGGGGCGAGTGAGCGTAGCGAACGAGCCCCAAGCTTCATATACTGGTGAGCGGGATGAAATTTTACAATACTTCAGCTGTCAAAAGCCCAATAACCTTTTTATCATCCTTTATTTCGTAGTTTAGATTTGTAATTATTGAACTGAAGTTTCAAAATCTCCCAAAGTTGCGCGGGAAATTTGACATACATGTCATTCTCGCCGTTTCATCAATTTTCAGCTTCAAAAGCATGCTTTGTAGTTTTTTTTTATCATCTTATAACCAAATTTTTGTATCATGATGACAATTTCGCCCAAACTGCTCGAAATAATGTGGATTTTGAATGTTGCAGCAACCTTTTGTTGTTACGTTATTCTATCGTTCCTTGGCGCTTTTATGACGTCATAATGTGAAAGCATGGAAGCTCTGCAGGATATATCAGTGACCTAGTTTCTGTGGTTTCTGTAGTTTTTCTGACGTCTAGTATATCTATTTGTTGAATTATGTCTCTGTTTTGAATACCTAATCGGAATCAACTTCTGATATATCCGGGTCAACCTAATACGGGTTTTGCAGAAGTACTCTGCATGCTGATATAAACATAGGGAAGGATGATAAACATGAACATTATTATTTGTGTGGAAGACCCCTTCTGCAGCCGGCGGGAAAAAAGTAACAACCTTTTTCTTTGCAAACGTCCATTCATACACATTACATCAATGATGTGATAAATTCTATTGTCCATGCCATCGTATTGGGCAATGCATTTTTGTCCCTGTCTGTCTATCAGTATGATTTTTGGTCAAAACAAAATAAGTTACTCTTGTGTTAGTACAATACATATATTCAAACAGAAAAAATAATAGATATATACTGAAATGTTTACTGTAAAAATAATTATGATAAAAAGAAACTAATAAATTATTCTTTCTACAGATAAATGCATACACTGTTTTCTTGACGATAGGTTTTAAATTTCTTTATTGCACATTGCAAGGATTTTCCAAAATGCGCCTTCCCTCTGAAAAAAGAAAAAAATTGGAGTTTATATCACACATGTACTATCATGACTATATACTAGAGGGATTGATATTTTTGATAAAGTTTGCATTTGAAATTTTCTGATGATGCCCAAATTGTAAAACCCATAATTTATTCTTTTTATTGACCCTAAAATAACTTAGATATACCATCTTGTACTGTTTTCATTTTAGCATAGCTTTAGAATTAATATTAAGATAATAGAAACAAGAGACTCTTAAGAGCCGTTATCGCTCACCTGGACCATGGCCTTATACAGAAAAGAAGATCTAAATGCACCCATCTTGGAAGAGGTACTAACATAAAATTTATAAACTTTGATGAGGACAACCCAAGGACTATTGTGAGAAGTTTGGTTCTAATTGGCACTGGTTTCAGAGAAGATATTTGCATGCATTTCCCGTAGGATACCTATGTAAAACTATGTTGCCCTCCATTTGCCATCTTGGATGAGGTACAAACATAAAAATCACAAACTTTGAGAGGAACCATCAAAGGACTTTTGTGACCAAGTTTGATTACAATTACTTTGGAAGTTTCAGACACAGAAGATCTTTGAATGCATTTCCCGTAGTGTCCCAATGTTAAACCATGTTCCCCTCTGGGGGTTATATTGGATGAGGTAGACAAGAAAAAAATCACCAAATTTGAATGGGACAACCAAAGGGCTATTGTGACCAAGTTTGGTTCTAATTGACTTGATAGTTTCAGAGCAGATGATCTTGAATGCATTTCCCATAGGGTCCTATGTTAAAGTATGTCCCGTCTGGTGGCCATCTTGAAGCATTAAAATCACAAACTCTGAAGACCACCATCCAAGGACTATTGTAACTAAGTTTGGTTCCAACTGGCTTGATAGTTTCAAAGACGAAATTGTGTAAGTATTTCGAGCCAGTGGTATGCACGATACCAGCAGAGAAAAATATTTCAGTCTGTAATCCTACAGTGGTGTAGGAATTTGCTGCTCTTGTTCCAAATTCTATTTTGTACTATTCACGTACTCTGTCTAATTATTTAATTGCTGTAACATTGATTTAACCTGTAATTTATGACGCCTAAAGGTTGCTTGTCAATCTAATGTTAGCAGGAAATTCCGCCGAGAAAAATTTTAGCCGTTAATCATATCTCATTACTGACACTTTGTTTGTCCTTTACCAAATACGAAAATATATATTATACGGTTTCAGAAAAGACCACAGATTGAAAATAATAATAGGTCTACGGTTTTAAACTTGTCTGCCAATCCTCTCTCTGAGGCCACAGAATATGTTTTGTCAAAAGGGCTAGGTTTTTGTCCAACTCCAAGCCATCTAAATGTAAAACAATTCAAAGTTGACATGCATGCTTTTTTCAGACGTTTACGGTTAAAAGAATATTTTGAAAGAAAGCGGGAGGAAGAAGGTACATATATATCTGAGCATTCAGATTCAGACTCGGAGCCCGATTTTTACGACAAATTCAAAAAGACAAGTACTTGGACAACCAAGTGCAGTAAATCTAGAGCCTTGGAGTCTTGGAATCAGTCCAAGAAAAAGTTGAACTCCAATTTCCTTAAAGAAAATCGCCCCATTTCCAACATCACAAAATGCTAAAGACAAGCACTCCGTAATTTAGAGAAGAGAGAGGATATTGTTATCAAAAAGGCAGACAAGAGTTCAACTGTAGTCGTCATGAACACCGATGACTACATTGCCGAAGCCAACAGGGAGCTCTCAAAACCCGCTTTTTAAAAAAAAAAAATGAAAACTGATCCAACAAAGAAATACAGCGGTGAAATTGTAGGAGTACTCAAATCAATGTCCAGAAGCGAAGAACTAGATCAGGAAACTTTTGAAGGTCTTCTTCCTGAAAATCCCAGGGCTTGTTTATTTTATCTCCTCCCAAACATACACAAAGAAGGAATTCCCAGGCGACCAATAGTTAACTGTATTGGACATCACACAGAGAAAATTTCCCAGTTTCTAGATTTTCATCTACAACCTTTTGTCGAAAAACTCACCTTCTTTTGTGAAAGATACGAATGATTAAATCAATAAAACACCATCTATTGACCTTCCGCCCAACACAATTTTGGTAACTTTAGACGTGACTTCTTTATACACCAACATACCTCATGATGAAGGAATAGAGGCCTGTCGTAAAGTGTGTGATAGTAGAACTAAAAAATTACCTTCCACTGAATCTCTAGTCAAGCTCTTGAGCATAGTTCTTACACGTAAAAACTTCGTTTTCGATAACGAGAATTTTCTTCAAGTTAATGGGACTGCTATGGGTACAAGGGCAGCACCATCATACGCTAATGTTACAGCGTATGTTACAGGATGCACCATATAAACCATATAGCTGGCTGCGCTTTATTGATGACATTGAAATGAAATTGACAGATACAAGATGTAACCTCGATGAATTCATTGAAGTTATTAATAATTATCACACGTCAATCAAATTCACCGTAAACATCTTAGAAACAACGAATACATTCCTCGATACAACATCTGAAAGATATTCTCGTTAGAGCTAAACTACCTTCGGCCGAGATAGGCCGGTTTACAAAATGTCGTGATAGACGTTGTAAATTGTGTAAATACAGTTCTATGGCTAAAAAAACTTTCCCAAGTACAGCTACTGGTGATATTTTCAAAACCTTTTGACAATTATCATGTAAATCGCCCAATGTCATCTATCTGGTTACATGTTCTGTCTGTAAAGAACAATATGTTGGTGAGACAAGACATGCGCTCAATCTTCGTATAAACTTGCATCGTAACCATATCGAGTCTTAACATCAGGGTTATAGATTAATCCTAGCGTTTTAAAAGAATAAAGAAAATATTGCAGCAAAAAGTTACGACCAAACACCAGCAAATATTTTTTTCACATCACTATCATTGAGGTCACGCCTTCAGTCTCCGACATGTAGTTTACTGACTAAATTAAGTTTTGTAGTGTAGTTTTTTATAAATAATTTATTTTTTGTTGTTTTGAAAAAGACTCGGAAAGAGTTGAAATATAAACAGTATATATACTAGTGCTATTCACATTGTTCATACTGAAAGTTTATAAATTAACCACATTGTGTGTATCTGTTTAGCTCTAGCACAATAGGGATTTTGTGTGTTTTTGCTTTGTTTTATGTTGTTTTTATATGTAACTTACCTTGGTCAAATCTTTCTTCGATTTGATTCTTGCATTTGGGACAAACATCAAACCTAACACTGCATTCTTCACATACAACTTTATGCCCACATGGCTTGAATGTAGCATTTGCAACATTCTCCTGACATCCAGCGCATGGAATGACAAGTAAGGCTGCAAGTAAAGTCAAAAATGGATCTCCGGCTGCAGCAATTCTCGCTGCTTCTTCCTTTCTGCAGAAGAAAACATATTTTGTCGGATGACATTCGTTTTGAGAGCGCTTTGACAGTAAATTTTATGTTTGTTGGCGATCTCGGATCCATAGGCTTAATAAGTCAAGGATGTGACATAGTTCGACAATTAGCAACTAACTGCGTTCACGCTGGTGCTAGTGGTAGTATTTAACTTATTATTAGGTATGAACAAAGCTCATTCTTGAAGGCCACAATTCAGGCTTCAAGATAAAGTACAAAAATAAACTCGTTCATACTGTGAAGTGTATTGTGCGTCCATTTATGTTCATAATGAGAGGGAAGTCTCAAAAACGTTAGTGTTCGGTCACTGTTACAACTTCTAAGGGCGACATCATTCCTTTTAATTGTCTGACAAATCGTCTGTTTCATTGGCGGAAGTTAATTTTTTTTTTGTTTTATTTAGATTCGGGACCTTATCACAAGTCTGGTGGGGTTAACTGTGACACAAACACTAATATTTATACCGGCAGTGTAATGAATGTTTAAAGTGTATCATATGTGTGCACTTTCAGGGCACCATACGAAATCTTTAATTTTTGTATGGGTTAAATTCTCGTGTTTCTAAAGTTTTTCTAGGTTAAAGGTCTTTTTTCCCATTATTTTTTGCTTTTTGTTTTGTTCGTTTTTTGCGTTTTTATTTTATTTTTGTTTTGTTTTGTTTTGTTTTGTTTTGTTTTTTTTTCTTAATCTTTCCAATTTACTTTTTGTCATTTTACTGTATTTTTTGGTTTGATATACGCTTCTCAATGTATAAAAAAAAACAAATACTGATACAATAAAAAGTAAAGGACAATTCCACAGTATTATAAAATATCAGAAATAACACAAAAGGAACAAAAGAAAGCAATGTAATTGATGAGAAAAATCAAATTTTTTCAGCGGGGATGTACATGGTCGTTATTGTTTTAAAAATCCTTATTAGGACTTCATAGACACCATAATAAGAGTACATCACACTTTCAAAGCTCTGTAAACAGAAATTGTTCTTAATGATGGTATTTCTTACATAGTAATTCTTGGAAAAAAACATCTAAGAATGAAGTATGTTAACAAAACCTACTGGTTTAAATAATCTTGCCTGGTTACATGCACATTCACTGCAACCTATTTTGACCAGCATGTCCACTGAACAGTGAATAATTAAAGTAATTCTCGGATCATCTCTTCTTTTAGTTAATTTGAATCACTTTTTACTTCCAAGTGAAGATAAAAAAAATTAAAAAATACCGAAGTTACAGAAAAAACAGTAAATTTCGTTATGTTGTACACGTGTTTCAAGGAGTAACCTCTCATCAGCAGCATTAAAATCAAATAATATGGAAAGTCATAATCCAAAAGTAGTAAAAAAAGTACTTATTACCAAATAACATCGAAATAGGACGCCAAATCCAGTACAATGGACATCTACCGAGAGCCATACAAGGAATGAAGCCTTAGTATTTTAAAGAGGTATGAATTTTGATAAAAACAGTAAATTTCTATAAAACGCAAGGTAATTTTTTCATGTAAGACAAGTCTGACTATTGAGCAGGTGAATACCCTCGGGTACCTCTGGTGCACAAGCAGTGGCATCGGTCCAATGGTTTCAAAATACAAAAATACCGAAGTTGCAAAAACAACAGTAAATTTTGTTATGCTGTACATGTGTTTTCAAGGAGTAATCTCTCAGAAGATGTTGGAATTAAAAGATGTTTTATTAAATATGGTTTTCGCCTATTTTTTAGTAATCTTAACATTTTTTCGATTGTTAACTATCGTCGCCACCACATACACATATTTTCTTCCTAAATAGGTTTTGACAAAGATGAGATTTTCTAGAAGCGTGCTAAATTTATACAAGTAGATTTCCCGTTTTAACCTGAGAAGGGATGTTCCTGGTGTTTTGTGACAAATAACTCATTAATACGGCCAGAAACTTGTTTGGAAGGTAAAATGATTTTATAGGGGAAAAATAAGTTTCTCAGCCATTAATTCAAAAATTAGTTTTGATCATTTCGACGGTAATACAGATTGAGGCTTGCAACTAAGAAAATACCCATCATAACTGCAAATATGACTAGTTAAATCAGTCGAAAGGGAAAAAAAGGGAAACAGCCAATGAAATACCTCGATGTCATCTAAATTATTGTTCTATCGTTTTCAAAATTACCTTTGTTTTGTGAAATTTTCTACTCCTGCTTTCATTCTTTGACTTCTGCAGACTTGTAAGGGCGTTCTTCCATTTTTATCTTTTATCTCGATATCTGCATCATGGTTAAGTAGAAGGCAAGCAATCTTAACACGGTCACTTTCATCGTTCGGTTGATCCAACAACATTAATCCTAGAAGCTGAAAAATATAAATTCAGATTTTATGCTAATTCTGTCAGAATTCAGAATATATGTCATTTAAATATCTCTTGTCACATGAACAAGACGACAACTTCTGATATTTATATCGTCGACTGAATGAAAAGGACCAACGAGCATAATTTCTGAAACAACATAAAAGAAGTGAGAACCGAACCACCAGACTAAAACGAACAATCCAAGGATAATGGCAACATCAAAAAACAAAGAAACAACGACAGTAGAAGACCGAAGGAACAAGGGAAGCGATGATCACAAAAATCGAAGTCCAAAGACATGGCAAAAACGGCAACAGCGAAATACAAAGACATAACAAGGACGCGAGACAGCTGCAATGCACAGAAATAAAAAGATAGCATTAAGAACTAAGGCAGTGTGAACTCCCATGAAAACCGAGGGTGACATCAGGTGCTCCGGAAGGGTACGCATGTCCTGCTCCGTTAGAGGTACCGGTACCACTATCAATGAGTAAATCCAGGGTTTACTCAAATCCGGTTATGTCAACTCCGTTAATACGTAAAATCTAGCTGAAAATGTCCGTTTTCATTTGGGAAAGAGACACGTCATATCTGCCAATGATGCTATGATGACGGCCATATAATTTCTGAGGGGATGAAAGTAACAAAGGCTGAACAAATCCCTGACTAAGCAGCTTTTCGGACAATGTTTTGGCTCATATAAAAAAAAATCCCTGTATAAAATACATGCTCGACAGTATCGAATCAACTGTGAAATGTACACTCCATGGATGGAGAGGTAGCTTTATTGCTGATCAGAAAGGGAACGTTCGTAAATTAATATTAAAAGATACAAGTACAAAGCCGAATTGGGTCAATCAGTAGACTCTTAATTTTCAAGATCATTGGGATAGATCTGGTGTAAATATTCCTTGAATTTTTTATTAATAAAAGAAAGTACATCATCTATGTATCGAAAGCTGAAATTAAAGGACTTGACTAAATGGTTTTTTTTCTGTGATATCCCTTGTAAAAACATGGCCTCATACGAGAAAAGAAAGAGATCAGCTTAAAGTGGTGTGCAGTTAGTTAGGAAAAAAGACATGAGCACGGCACAATATAAAATCACAATTCACATTATAATTTTCATTTTCGACCATCCGTATTCAGGTGCGGTTTGCCATGAGTCGTCTACATTTGCAAAAAAAATATTATCATGATACATATACAAGTAACTGTTGGTTTTCTACAAGATCATGTTCAATTTGGTCATTTTTTTATCTACCAGCTTTTATACATATTTCGGTCTATTGGTTTCCAAATTACAAATATTTTGATTTGATCTGCACTGTAAAGGCAGAAAGGTTTTAATGACTATATGCATATTCACCGTAACTTCTGTATTTTTTGTCCAACATAACAAACAAATAACGACAGTCATAAGTAATTGCCATCTTATTTGACCAAACTTTGGTTTTTTTTTTTGTCTTCACGCTGACTTGAATAGGACAGCATTGCAAACTGACATTTTTTGTATCCATCTTCTATGATAGTCTTAAGGTACTGTTTATTTACATTTATATTCTATTACTTGTTATTTGGTGCTTGTTTTTCTAAATGGAATTTCTCTCATATGAAATTATCACCAATGAAATTATGATGTCTCAATGTCGAGGAAAATAAAAAACCGTTAAAATACTGTTTCGTCTGATCATTTGTCTCATTTACATTTACCCCATTTCTTTTCATTGCTTGTTAATGAAATACTAGCGAATAATTATTGAGTAATTTTTTAGACACTCTAAACCAGGAATTTTTTTGCTGCAGTTTCATTTTCGCGATTTTTTCGTTTGGAATTGCAGCTCAAAATAAAACGGCGCGAATATACTTGTCTATTATTGAAGTCAATATGGTCATCAATTTGGCAGCAGGAAGTTCAAAATGTGCGAACTAAAATCCTGTCTAAAGATGGTGCGAAAATTTCCAAGTTTACAGTAATTAACAAAAGCTTTCAAATATAACGAAATTGTCTAATATTTGGTGAAATTTTTAATGCTTATCCCAACAAAACTATATTGTAGTAAATTTTATATTTGTCATTTTACATTTTTTACCCTGGGTATCATTTATAAAACAACTTACTCCAGGTAATTTACGTCGTTGTCCACCTAAAGTTAAGTGTAATGGTGTATGTCCATCATCGTCTTGGACGTCTACATCTGCATCTAAAAAAAACTAATCTCATGTAAACATTTGTCGGCAGTGCACCAAGTGAAAATAAATCCTTAGACAAAAACAGATCAATTCTAATTTTTTGACATTTAATGGTGTTTTTTTTTTTTTTTTTTTTTTTTTTTTTTTTGTCTGTTTTACTCAATTTCTTCCAGGTAATTCCTACAATAACAAGCTAACGAAGTCATCAGAGCAGATAAATAAAAACTTAAACCAAAATATGTGTAATAGCTGATGGAGAACAACTAACCAATAGGGTCTAAATGGAACAAGGACATTAAAAATTTTCATGCAATCTATAACCAAGTAAAACTATGTAATGACATATTACAGTCCGATTTAATGAAAACGCCATTCTCGGGGAACTTAAGGAACTTTGCTGCAGAGGCCAAATTATATTACTTCCGGAGTGCTTCTTGAAAATACATAAATATAAAATATTCAATATTAAGCCTTTGTTGTAAGCATGATTCAAGCGCACAAATCGAACGTAAAAGTTTTCCAACATAAAAACATATTCGTAGGTAACGAGCTAAGGGACGTAACGTCGATTTATAGCATTTCCTTTTTGTTTCTAAAGAAACAAACATAAAACGTTTACTTCCAGTCGGTGTAACAGCTTAAAAAAAGAATTCTTTCAAATATCTTTCCGATTTCAAATATTATAGCATATATAATCACCCATATATTATATTTCACCTTATTTGAATAGACATAAGTTGTCGAAATGCGCATATGCAGAAAGTAAATTCACAGTAACTTCGGTATTTAGTTATTTGTGATTTTTGAAAACAATATTTGATATTTTTCTAGAGAGCTTAACGTCACACTTCAATTTGAATTGGCTACTATCTTAAAATTCCTATTTGATAAAAAAAATCCCTTTAATCTAAAGTAATTCTTCTTGAATATCTGAAGAGATTAGAATGTCCTAAAATATACCATTCTCTATAAGCAGTTCGGCCATTTCAAAGTATCCCTCATGACAAGCTAGATGTAGTGCGGTCAATCCATTACGATTTGTCAAATCCACATCAGCATTCTACAAGTTTAAAAAATGATATCATTATAAGTACCTTTTGTGGAACATCATCGATAATATGAAAGATGTCGAATTAAAAACTTCTTTCATTGAATTTCATATGAATCTAGATCTTTATAATATTTTTGTTCTTTTTTTAATTTCCAAAGCAACAACCAGGCAATATTCTTCAGAAAATTACAAATACAATGTTGTTTGTTATATCTCATTAAACTTCAGAAATTGACGAGCAAAAAGTTTTTAGTGTATGAAGAGCCCACATGTTACAATTATATTCTGCCAAGTTCTTTTTGCCAATGACTTGATGAGTTCCCTGTGGTTATTTATATTTCGAAATTGTTCTTTATTAGTATTTTGTGTGACAACGGATGACAAAGACCTTAACCTTAAGAAAATAAATTTTAGTTCATTGACCATCCTGCAACCATGCATGGCTTGTAAAACTATTGGTGTAGCGTTATTCCACATCTAGCAATGAATTCCGCTAAAGCCAGTGCTATCAGTCGTGTTGAACTTATTATGAGGTATGATCAAAGGCAATACTTGAATGCATCATGGTGACTTCAAGATGAAAAACAACAATAACATAGCTGTTAAATTGTTTGGTTTTTTTTTCTATGTTATCAACACAACCCACAAATTAAAAGCACTGACATTGTGGATTCCTCCTGAAAACAAGAGGTATAATCAAGTTTTCCGTAAGTGTAAGCATGACCTGTTCCACATGTGTCATCAGTTAAACTATAAGTGACAAGTCCCACTTAATGGCAAATTCGGTATATGTCAATCCAGTAATGACTCAGGTTTGTTTGTCTTCATTTGTGATTTAATTTTGGTGAATGCTAATGTTTTGTAAATATTAATCTCAGTTTTGATATTTACTGTTTTATAAATGGAATTTTCCTACCTTGGATATCAAAAGGGCTGCTACTTCTCGATGATCATTCACTGCTGCTACTTGAAGAGCAGTTGAACCGTCTTTTTTCTTCGTATTTATCAAATCAGGATTTTTCTTTAATATCTGTTCTGTTGCACTGAAATGTGTTATTAGAGAAATTACAGTACTGCTTGAAAAATTGATTGTAAACCGAGACAGTCAATGACGTACTCATTCAACATTTGCTTTCAGCAAATCAAATCAATCAGGTCGTTGTTTTATTAACATTACCCTCTGATGTATTCATTTAAAGGTTCGAGCAGTAATATTAGTAATTTATATTTAAATTATCAAAGTGGCCTCAAAATTAAAAAACGCTAAAATGAATAAGACCACGACTGATGGACGGACGGGTAAGAAATATTTTAGCCTCGGAACTTCATTTCGTAAGGTACAATAATGCAATTTCTGTTATCCCCGTCTATATCTTTGTTCATCAAAAGCATTGTCTGTTTTTTAAACTACAAACAAGCTTCGTGATCAAGCCTAATTGGTTTCAACACTCAAATATTTAATTAAAAATAGTTCGCTTTAAAGTAAACTTACTATGGAGAATCTTTTATTTCAATTTTGTTTGTTACAATTTGTTAATTCGAATTTACGAAATATATATGCCATTGGACTATTCATTAACAAACTTTCTTGCTCTTATATGCTTTCATCATAATGCATAGTTATCTCCCCTTATCACTTACTGGTGAGTTTCGGTCGATAATGCTAGTGCATTTGTATTTAGAATTGGTCTTTTTTAACATTTTATATCTTTAAGCCGACTTATAATTTTAAATAATTCTTTTGTCATATTGAAATTTCATGTTTAAACTTTAAATACAGGGAATGGTTGTCGATATATAAAGCCGTTTTTTAAAGAACCAGTTCTAAAATACACAACTGAATGCGATTTTTTCCTTTAAAATCCCTGCTTGTTCAGAAGTTTACTGAAGTACAAATTAAGTTTTGATCTTTCGGATCATTTGTAAAGTAAATGACAACCGAACCGTCAATCAAGAGAACGAACAATCCATGGACAATGGCAACATCGGACACACACCACTTAAGTACGGGGCAAAAAAGAAAATGAAGACACACATACAAATGAACAACATGGACCCAATAAAAACCATGGGTGAGATCAGGACGTAACGTATTTAATATGATTTCAAATGAAAGATATATATATATATATTTTTTTTATTTTAATTCTTTTTAATTTTTATGTTTTTGTTATTTATTTATTAATGTTTTGGTATTGTGTAATACATACAAAACAATTTTGTTCTGATTATCAAAATTTGAAATGACAAACAAGTAATCTGGTTGCAAATAACCTGAGACGGTTACCTTACGGTTACCTTACCCCATGTAGTTTGCAAAACATGTACCACTGTCAACACCTTTCAATAAACAAGTGAATCAATATGCAGGTATAATAATATACATGTACAGGCTGAATATTCATTTTCAATAAATTCATAAATGATAAAATTCTTGAATAAATGCCGGTTATCTTTAAGCTTTTTATTTTTTTTCCTTGTTTTATTATTTATATGCATTTTTCATCGCTGCATTATATATTTATAATAAATAATATATTGGTGATTTTGATATGTGTATTCAAGGATTTCACTATACAAATTTGCAAATACGCCCAGAAGACTTTTTTTATCAAAATGTTTATTTCAAATACCGATGATATTGTTGATGAAATACATGTTAAAATTTCATTGTCCTTGTTTCTTAGTGTGAAACACCGATGTTGTCATTGTCCATGGATTGTTCGTTCTTTTTGTGTATTTATTTTTAGCCATTTACCACACATAGGGGGAGGGCTTGGATCCAAGAAAACGAGTTTAACCCCACCGCAATTTTTGCGCCTGTCCCAAGTCAGGAATATGTTGGTCATTGGCTTGTCCTTGTCTTCTTATAAAATTTTAGTTTCTTGATATTTGGGTTATTGAATGTGGTTTGTTTCCATTGATTTATTCACTTTTAACCTTTTCGGGGCCATTTAGGGCTTACCATATGGTGTGAGGTTCCTCACTGTGTTGAAGACCATGTGGTGACCCCTAGATGTTTTGTTTTTTGTCGTTTCAACCTGGATATGGGATGTTGTCTCCTTGACATTTACCCCATTTCCTTTCTTTTTCATGTTGTTTAACGATAACTAAATATAGTGCAACAACTCTATTCGCCTTTTGTGTTTTTGGTTGCTCATTATTAATTATTATGTGTTTTTCCTGGCTTAGATGATATTAAAACTAAAAACCAAAATTTGCCAAAATACGTTTTTAAAAGCATAGGACAATAATGACAGTACAGCGTTCATCGATAAAGATTACTTGTGCAGAAAGAATCGGATACATCTGCCTTAAATCCATAATCACTGTGCCTATATGGCGGTATAATAAAATTAACTTACAATTCGTTTTCCTTGAATGCTGCAAATATTATAGGACTGAAATCTTTATTGTTAGTTACTGTCAAATTTATCGACTGGTGTCCAAGAAGTATACCCACTGCTTTGTTATGGCCCTTTGCTATAGCATCGTGTAAAGCTGTGTCGCCTTCAACATCCTATAGAATTATTGTCAAACCTTATATCATTTTCCCTGTGCATATATAGTCAGTTGTTATTTCGAAACGTCGTCAAAAACGGCTTCAAAAGTTACAAGCCAAATTTTAAACTTCGAACGAAAATACATGGTTAATTAAGAGGTAACAGTAATAAAGAAACAGAAATAGTGTAAATAAAACACATAAACTGAACTGAACTCGCAGAAGACGAATATTAATGTATACTGAAATTGATCAACCAAATAAAGAAAGAAAGGATCATCCAAAATAACGGTTTATCATCATGTGTTCCGGAAGAGTTAACAGAGTCTGCTCCTTTTTTGTAATCTCTGTATGAAAATGATTCTTTAGGGAATGTGAGCGTCAGATTTCAGAAACATTCGATATCCTTGGGTTTTATCTACTCAAAGAGGGTTACATTTTTTGCACATGGATCATATTTTCTTGGTCATAGGTCTCTTTAACCTGCATGAAATAGATAATATACACAATTTTATCAAGTTCCAATTATATTTTCATATAGTTTAAGGCATATAAGCAGTTAATGGAAAATGAAGGAAAACTCTAGAGAGAACTGTTTCCCGCCAAAATTTTGACGTCATATACCTCAAACATTCTTACATGGATTTTCAAAATTTTTTGCTTACTTTGTTCTATTAACAAAGATCTTCAAAACAAAAGGTTGGAATTTTAATTCTAATTACAAAATTTCTGACACTCGTACTCCCTTAAATGATAATTTCAGGAAAATGATGACATTTTCTAAATCTTTTGATAAATTTCAAAATGAACACAAGAACCAAAATTGCCATAAAAACAATGTACTAACGGTGTAAACCCCTAGACAACAGGAGTGTCATCAGGCGCTCCGGAAGGGTTGGCATGGCCTGCTTCGTTTGTGACACCCGTCACACAACTAGTAAAATTATATGGTTTTGAAATAAAATGAAAGGATATAGAGTTAATTCAGATGAAACAAAGTCTCTACAAATAAATAGTAAAACCAACCAATGGAACAGCACTTTTAACATTGTTCTTCATCTTGAAGTCACGATGAGGCCTTCAACAATGAGCTTTGCTCATACCTAACATTAAGTTCAAGCACCGGTTTCAAGCCGAAAGCATTGTTAATTGTTACCAATGTCACATTCTTGCCTCATTTTACCCATGGATGTGAGACGGTCAACAAACATAAATTTAAATGGCAAAGCGCTCTAAAAATCTTTGTCATCCGACAAAAGCATTAGTGTCTTTAGTTGGTATGAAAGATATTATTAGATAATGTACATTTCGCCTTCCGTGAAGTTTTTTTTTGTCGAAGTAAAAAACAAGACATGGGCACACTTAATGAATGGATAAACTATGGGATAGTTTGAATCTGCTCTTTGGTGAATTCAAGATGAAGAACAACGATTAAAGCGTTGTTCCATTTGCATAATTTTACCATTTATTTATGGGGATTTTGTCTCGTTTACATTTACTCCATATCCTTTTATGTGTCCATTAACATCTAGAAATGTATAACAGCGCCACTTAAGTTCAATCGTTTATATCATTTTACGAAAAAGAAATATGTAAAAAAGAGATCTGGAGTAAATTTTCATGGGACAAAACGTCTACAAGTACATTTTAAGATTAAGCATAACATTATGGAACAACGCTTATTCGTGATTTTTCGATCGCCATGAGGCCTTCAACATTGAGCAACAACTCAAATCTTATAGTAAGTTCAGGACGGCCAATGGCATCGGCTTGAGTGGAATTCACCAGATAGAAGTCAATAAACGCAACATTCCATCTTTCCCAGTAACCATGGATGCATGTAGGTCGTCCACCAACGTGTAAATGTCAGGAAAAGTAATTTTACAAACACTGTTATCCGTTGTCCAATACAGGGAACATATGATAATGCGAAATGCAAACGTCTATATGGCACCTGATTGAAAGAAATCTTGGACATAAAAGGTATTATTTTTAGTGATGGTCAAATTAACAGTTTGATTTTCATTACATAAGAGAGCCAAAATCTTAAATTGTGAAAGTGAATTCATATGAGACATTCTTACATGAACAAATACACCAAAACTGAAGAAATTTAGAGAGCTTTAAATCAAAACCATAATTAATTAAAACAAAACAGGCGCTTAATTAAACCAAAACAGGCGTTGAAACACCAAAGTACAAAAGTTGTAAATTTTTTAAAATTATTCATGCAATATACCTATGTCAAGTATTGATGACATACGTTTATTCAGCTTCTTCTGCGTTAAATGCTTTTTTTCTCCTGTTTCATTGTTTTTTTTTTTTTCTATTCCATTCCATTTTCATTTTGATATAAATAAAAACATCACCATATAATAATAGAAGTCTTGTTTTAAAAACCACATACTTGCTGGTTAGGATCACAGCATTTTTGTAGCACCTTCTTAAGTAGTTCTGTCATTCCTGCATAACTTGCATGATGAGCAAGATTTCGTTTATTTTTATCCTGAATGTGTACTGATGCCCCATTGTCTATCAATAGTATGGACACTTGTTCATTCTTCCTGAAATTTAGATCATTCCGTCAGACAATAATCTCCTTTTTAAACAGAAAACCTTAAGAAATGTCGGAACATTTTTAGTTCCTTTAAGTGAATGGTCTTGTTTTCTATTACCACTCATCAAGCTTATACTCATCCGATATCACCTAGATTGATTTTGCTGCTCATTCAAATACCACTTAGTCTATTTATTATCATAGAATGCCTTAAAATAGAACAAACAAGAGCTGGCGCCGAATGGCAGCCTGATATACCCCCGCTCATTGTACCCTGAATCAATGTGGCAAGTGAAAATTAAATTGTGTCGGGACACAGTACAAGTTCGGACACAATACAAGTATAAAAACAATTATATAATCCTAGTAACCAACATTTTCAATGATAACTGTCTGCACAACAATTAAAACTGCCTTACATTTTCAAAAGAAATTGTGATGAAAAATACCATATATTGTACAACAATGAAAAACAATGACATCTCAGTAAACAGGAAATGCTTATAACCTAACCTTGAAATCCGAATTTACGATAAACTGGACCATAAAGAAGCTCTGTACAAAACAACAATTGAATCCAACTTACAGTTTTAGAAAAAATTGTGACAAAAAATTCCATATATTTTACAACATTGAAAACAATGACCTTTCGGCAAACAGGAAGTGCTCATGACATAACCTTGAAATCTGAAAACATGCGATTGTGCCATAAGGAAGCTTTGTGCAAAAAAATTGAATCTAACTAACAGTTTCAGAAAAAATTGTGATGAAAAATTCCATATATTGTACAACATTGAAAAACAATGAGGTTTCAGCAAACA
>MJUU01045161.1:57181-83285 GCA_002080025.1 Modiolus philippinarum
AAATAAAAAATTCAATCCCACTTACAGTTTTAGAAAAAATTGTGACATAAAATTCCATATATTGTACAACAATGAAATCCAATGATGTCTCGGCAAACAGGAAGTGCTTATGACTTAACCATGAAATCCGAAAACATGACAGATTGGACCATAAGGAAGCTCTATGCAAAACAACAATTGAATCCCACTTACAGTTTCAGAAAAAATTGTGACGAAAAATTCCATATATTGTACAACAATGAAAATCAATGACATCTCGGCAAACAGGAAGTACTTACAGTGTAACCTTGAAATCCAAATACACGATAGATTGGACCATAAGGAAGCTCTGTGCAAAACAACAATTGAATCCCACTTACAGTTTCAGAAAATATTGTGACGAAAAATTCTATATATTGTGCAACAATGAAAAACAACGACATCTCGGCAAACTGGAAGTGCTTACGACATAACCTTGAAATTCGAATACACGATAGATTGGACCATAAGGAAGTTCTGTTCAAAATAACAGTTGATCCCCAGTTACAGTTTCAGAAAAAAATGTGACGAAAAATTCCATATATTGTACAACAATCAAAAACAATATCTCTGCAAACAGGAAGTGCTTACGGCATAACCTTGAAATCGGAATACACAATATATTGGACCATAAGGAAGCTCTGTGCAAAACAACAATTGAACCCCACTTACAGTTTCAGAAAAAATTGTGACGAAAAATTCCATATATTGTACAACAATTAGAAACAATGACGTCTCGGCAAACAGGAAGTGCTTATGACGTAACCTTGAAATTCGAATACACGATAAATTGGACAATAAGAAAGTTTTGTTAAAAACAACAACTGAATCCCACTTACAGTTTCACAAAATATTGTGACGAAAAATTCCATATATTGTACAACAATTAAAAACTATGACGTCTCGGCAAACAGGAAGTGCTAAACGTGTAACCTTAAAATCGGAATACACGATGGATTGGACCATAAGGAAGCTCTGTGCCTAACAACAATTGATTCCCTCTAACAGTTTCAGAAAAAAATTGGGACGAAAAATTCCATATGCTGTACAACAATAAAAAAAACACTAAAGTCTCGGCAAACAGGAAGTTCTTATGCGGTTACCTTGAAATCTGTATATACTTATCAGACCATCATAAGAAAGTTTTTGCCAAATTATGGTTTCATTCTGTAAAGTAGTTGCTGAGAAAAGTGTGGTTACGGACAGACGAACGAACAAACGAACGGACGAACGAAAGAACGAACGGAGGTAAACCAGTATAACCCCACTACTATGTAGCGGGGGTATAAAAAGAGGTATCTGAGCTTCAAAGCATAACGTATAGATAGCACGGTAGTGTTTATTTTCCCATTGCCGACAATAGCAAGATTTGCAATATTTGGCTACTTTCTAAATTTGATTCGGGTTCAGAAACTGCAGTTAACTAGAGAACCGTTATACACTATTTTAAAAATAAATGCAAACCATCCTCATGCCCGTCTTGTTTTTAGCTAGCTCCAGCTGAAGGAAGTGACCCCTGATTTTCACCCTTTGCCGCAGTGAAAAGACTAAATATTAAAAGACCAATGAAAAATGAATTGTTCTACTTATTGAAGACCTTTGGCTATATTAAAGCATAATATATGTATAAAATCTTGAAAACATTTTGATTTCTGGTATACAAATTAATATCCAATTACAGGTTGTAGTATATTCAGTTGCGTAGGGTACACAATTAGGCAACGTAGTACCAAGAAATAAATACTATCATGCTACCTGTAACGTGTAACTTCTAAAAAAAAAATCCGTGGAGGTGTGTCTGAATATAAACATTTTACGCAATTGACACTGATAGTAAAAACGTGCTCTTTGTTACGGCACATATTGTCGCCGGCGACAATATGTGCAGACGTATCGGCACATATTGTCACTCTGCACATGTTGTCGCCTACACATATTGTCGTCGGCGACAATATGTGTAGTACATTTTCGGCACATATTGTCGCCAGTTTTTAAAAGAACATGTACTTGATAAATGCATTAGAACAATATTTAAGTAGCAAGTGTACTTCACTGATTCTACGTCTCTGGGAACAAAATAGCTTGTGTTTCCATGGGAATTGAGATTGGAAAAGAAATTTTAAAATGTAAGTAGTGGAACCAAAGAACTTATGCCTACTACGTAAATAAGAAAATACAAATAAACGAAATGTTGAATAGTACCAAATGAAGCTACTTAGGGTTTAAAAAACATTTTGTTTCACTAATATCCTAGCCTCACATAGGGTATGCTAAAAAAACCCTTCCGAAGTTGCTCAGATAAACGTGCCCTTTTCTGAATACATTATTCAAAAATATTTTTCTAGACAAATCTGTAAGTTTCGCGAATAAAAAACGTCATAGAAAATAATGGAACTATAAGGGAATGTGGGGACGCATAGAAAAACATATTCTATGTCCTATCTCGAATTACCATTACTCCTTTTTCCTTACCCAAACCCGTATGTTGTTTCTCTACCAATGCTGTCGTTTTTGTCTCGCCCGCGACGAAAGGCGCGGAAAGCGAGACATATGCGTGCAAAGTATGGCGGTGGCAGCGGCGACGGTGGCATAAACTTTCATGTTAAGCTTTTATAGCTAGGCCAGATTCTCAGTAACTATAAGTAGTAGGTCAATGATAATTGGTATATAGGTTGGTCTTGAGTATTATACGACAGTCTGCTATATAATTTTTATCTGTGACCTCAATATCAAGGTCCAATGAACATATTCAATTTTCTTTTGTAGTTTAGTTTCTCGTCAAGTATTAGTCATGGTTCAAAAATATATGGTATTTGGGTTGGTCTTACTAAGTACATGACAGTCTGTCATATGGCTTTTGTCCTTGACCTCAATTTCGCGGTCTAAAGAGCTTGTTAAGTTTTTGTGATTATGTAATTTTCTCAGTATCTACAAGTGGTAGGTCAATAATATTTAGTAAACAGGTTGAACTTGGGTAGTACATGACAGTCTGTTATACGTCTTTTGTCCTTGACCCCAATTTCACGGTCTAATGAGCATTTAATTTTCTGTGATGAGCTCATTTTCTCAGAAAATATACCGGTAAGTGTTGGGGAAATTATACTTGGTATAAAGATTAGTTTTAGGTATTAAATGACAGTCCGCTATATGGTTTTTGTATGTGACCTCAATTTAACAGTCTAGTGAACATGTTAAGTTTTTTTTTCTAGTTAGATCAATTTCTCAGTAACTATTTATGGTACGTCAATGATATTTGGTATATTGGTTGGTGTCAAGAAGTACATAACGCTCTGTTATATGATTTTTGTATTTGGCCTCAATTTCACGATCCAGTGAGAATGTTTATTTTCCCAGTATCTATTAGTGGTAGGTCAATGATATTTGGTATGTGGGTTTTTCTTGGGTAGTACATGACAGCCTGTCATACGACTTATGTCTGTGACCTCAATTTCGAGGTCCAGTGATCATGCTAAGCTTTCCAGTATCTGTTATTGGTAGGTAAATGATATTTAGTATGTGGGTTGGTCTTGAGTAGTACATGGCAGTATGCAATAAGACTTGTTTTTGACTTGAGTGTCACGGTCCAGTGATCATGTTAAGTTTCCCAGTATCTAAAAATGTAAGGTCAATTATAATTGGTAAGTGGGTTTGTCTTAGACGGAACATGACAACCTGCCATTTAACTTAAGCCATTGACCTCATTTTTAAGGTCTACTGAAGGTCTACTGAACATGTTTGGTTTTTCAGTATCTATTCGAGGTGGGTCACTGATATTTGGCACTTTGGTATGGGTGGTAAATTTATGCCCCGGATAATTAGATCGAGGACATATTCTTTTTGTTCTGTCTATCTGTCCGTCTGTCTGTCGGTCTGTATGTATGTCTGTCTTTCTGTCCGCAACTTTAACCTGGCTCTTAACTTTTAAACCAGATGTAATGGGACCTTCATAAGTGTATTAATCATGTGAAGCTGAACACCATTATGCAAATTTCACTAAGGTCAGGTCAAAGGTCAAGGTCACAGAGGTCAAAAGGTGAAAATCTAGATTTTGCTATAGCTCGTCAATTACAATTGCTAGAGGCTTGATATTCTATATGTGAATAGATCTAATAAAGCTTAATACAAATCATAAAAAAATTAGGTCAGGTCAAAGGTCAAGGTCACGGAGTGCAAAATTGAAAACTTTAACAAAAACTTTTAAATTGCCTATACCTTTTCAACCAGATCTGATTGGACCTTTATATTTGGCCTGTATATTGGTCATATGAAATTAAACAGCATTATGCAAATTTCACAAAGGTTAGGTCAACGGTCAAGGTCACAGAGATCAAAAGGTTAAAATCTAGATTTTGCTATAGCTCGCTACTTACAATTGCTAGAGGCTTGATATTCTGTCGGCGAATAGATCTGATAGAGCTTAATACAAATCCACCAAATAAATATTGGTCAGGTCAAAGGTCAAGGTCACTGTGTGAAAATTTAAAAACTTAGTATTTTTAGATATTTTTCCAACCAGATGTGATAAGACCTTCATATTTGGCCTGTATATTGATCAAATAAAGCTAAACGTTATTATGCAATTTCATAAAGGTCAAGATTTAGATTTTACTTTTAGCTGGCAAATTACAATTGCAAGAGGCTTGATATTCTATCTGTGGATAGATCTAATGGAGCTTAGTACAAATGTCTACTTAACCTTAATTTCTAGTGATTGCAATTGTATGGTAGACATTGTTTCTGCCGGGGGCATAGTGTTTCACAAACACATCTTGTTCTGATTTAAGTAACTTTGAGTTTTCACATCAATTTGCGGCCAAGTAGGGACGGGCGAGACAACAATTAAGGTCCACACTCGTTACTTAGCTTTATGTTTGTTCTGAAGTATTCAATCCGATACCCATAAATTTCTAGGATTTCTTTGAAATTCCGTTAAATCGTTGTCTCGTTGTCACACATTATCTTTGTACTTTAATTGTTCCTCGTTGTTCATGCCACGCAACTGTTGTTCTAAAGTTTTAATTCCTAAAATTAAGCTCGAATCTCATTCATGCCAAATCCAGACATTTTTTTTTTTTCATCAATAATCATCTTTTGTGCTTTCTCTTCATTTTGATGTCTTCTAATTATGTTATTGTTTTTCTGAGAAATCTACCTTAATAATCCCAGGACGAACTGTTGCAATGAAATTGTGTCCGTCATAATATTTCATTTAAATATTTCTACGTGGGTTTAAATCAAACTGGCACCTTTCTGTAATTCAAAGTAATTACAATGGAATATGTCCATAAATATTTTCTTCTAGAGATTAAAACAAGCGTAGTAGTTGTTCTCATAATATGCTAAACAAAAGCTGTTAATTTGGTGAAAAAAGTTATTGAGAATTGCTGCCAGCTTGAAAGTTTAACATTGAATTGTATTGAAAAAATATACAAATTCCTTTAAAGAACTGATGAATGCATGTATTTAAACTTTGTACAAATGTTCGTAATGAGGTGATGACCAGTATTGATAGTTTTTTGTGCTGACACTTAATTATAAATAAATAGTCAGACGATCCATGGGATGGGGGGGTTTAAACTTCCTACTGAAATTTAGCAAGAATTTATCTGTACAACCCTGCAAACATCAATAAGACACCACGCCCCGTTTTGACGGCTGGATTTGCCAGCGGTGATACTCTTAATTAACATTACATCCTATGGGAAATGCGTATACAGATCTTAAGAAATTAAATCGAAAACTAACTACACCAAGTCTGGTAAGGGGCAAAAGAAGCATCATACATTACAAAGTGTAACGGAAAATTTTAGCAACATAAAGATGAAGAATTAGTCACGATAATTTACTGCTCTTGATTAAATTTAAGGGTCTAATTGAAAATTATTTTATTTTTATGGAGGAGTGAAAAAATTCCAGGATTCAATATATTGAGAAAAAACCATAAGGACAAAATTGGGGACTAAAAATTTATCGGTATCCCAATAAAATAAGAGAGTAGTTTGAAAATAAAATGTGCTCGCGCAAGCGCACCTTAAAATATCCAGGATCATAATTTTATCGAGAAAAAACAGTCACCACCAAAGTTTCCTTCTTATCCCCCTCTTAAAAATCTAATGATTGTTCCAGAATCATAGACCATTTTTAAAAGTATATGCAATCGTTATTCACACTTCCGCAAGTAAGTCAGGTTTCAAAATTTTGTCATAAATAAGCTATATTCTTCTTAGGATTACTTTTAATGTTGACAAAGGAACATTGATGACCATCACTGAAATAGCAAATTGACAATTGTATCATAAGTGCATATAAACACAAATACTTGCAAGAGCTAAGTTTTGTTCTACGATAAAGATGAATGAAATACCGTATAGCGGGTTATTTTGACGGGTGTAAAATTTGGCGGTTTTAAAGATAAATTGTAAACGAAAAATTTTGGCGGTTTTTATTTTCGCGATTACGTAAAATGCAAAATAAAAAATATTTCCGTTTTAACTCAAAAGGAGTGAGTTCCAGTTTATAATAAGTGTTGATCAACATGAAATATTAAAGAAAAGAATGATTGTTATCCTTTAATTTCAAGTAATTTTAATTGCTATTAATCAATGATTTAGAAAATTACATGTAATTTACATTAGTACCTGCATTTTCAGTAATTTTAAATATTGTTTTCCTTCACAGCTTGGCCTGAATACAAACTTTACATATGCATGCACAATACAATATCCAAGCTTTCATGATAGATATTAATTTCCAAAGGTAACAATAATAAAAAAACTATAACTTCCATATAATTGTTTAAATATATAAACTGTAGAATAAAATTTGGCGGAATTTATTTTGGCGATTGAATTTAGACAGCTAAAATACGCCAAAATTAGAACCCCGCGAAAGTAACCCGCTATACGGTAACTGTTCTTAAACAATTTCTGGAAATCTACCAAAATTTAAAACCTATTTCAAAGACCTCTTGTTTTCACAAATATTTCTTGTACCAAAACTTACATACAAATCATCATTGTAGGCAAACATTTTATAAGATTATTAGTGTAAGACAGTTTCAGGGAATTGATCGAAAATTCGAACCGCTATGAAAATTACAAAAGCGTATTGCACATCTGCAGACTACATGCACAATTTAGCAAGAAAAATGAAAATGTGGGAGGAACTTATGTCATATAAAAAAAAAGAAATTTGAACTTTTTTGTCTCTTGTTTTTCATCCATTCCCAAAACTTATTTTATGCATTGCCAAAAATAATTCAGCAAAATTAAATTCCCAAAATCCCAAAATGGACGAGGTCAAGTCGCAAGAAATGCGTGACGGATGGACGCAGACAACAACAGTATACCCGAACAATATAGAAACAACACAGATTAATCCAAAAAGTTAAAACATCGACACAAATACCTAGCAGTGAAATATACCACGTAAATCTTGGACCACCAATGGCCCAGACAGGTAAACGTGATCTAACTGCTCATATGTCGTACCCTTCGCGAAGCACAGTGAAAAGTCATCTTAAGCATATAGCAATCAAATATTGGCAAATCAAAAGTTATAAAACAACGACAGTAGAATATCGAAGGAACCAGGCCCAAGATTGCATAAATCAAAGTCCAGAGACAAGGCAAAAGCAAGAACACCAGAGGACGGAAGAATAAAGACACTAAACAGCCACAAAACACATAAACACTACAAATACTACACTAAAAACTAAAACACTAAGTGTGAACTCTCAAAAACCATGGATATACTAAAAAAAATTTATTTTCATTTTTGATACAGCTGCATTTAACATATTTCGGTCTGTCACATTTTGCTCTGTTGTCAAAATCGCTCTTTATATGAAATGCCCGACAATAGAACATGAGTTGTGAAATGCTGACGTCATATGCCTCAGCTTTTGAAAATATAAAAACGGCAGTTCACCATTAGAATAACGAACCATGGCGTTTGTCGTCAAGTGTTGGTTGGAAGTCTAGAAATTGAAGTCCATTTATGATGCTGGTTATGGTATATTAGTACTTCCTTTTACTTTTAGTTCGAATGGGTATATAAGATGAAGATAATCAAATATAAACGTTTCTATTCAATGCATTCAGCAAAAGAATTACGTATAATATTAGCTACACAAGAGTCATTCAAGCGCCTGAATCGTTCACATGGATCCTATGCTGCACAATATCCTATGTTAAAAATATGTGTTCCCCGCTGGCAGCTATACTGGATGAGATACGAACACAAGATTCACAAACTTTGATGAGGGTCACCCTAGGAATATTATGTTGAAATTCAAAACAGTAATAATTCAAGCAGTTTCAGAACATTAGATCTTTAAATGCATTTCCCATAAGGTCCTATGTTTAACTATGTTCCGCAATGGCGGTCATCTATGATGAGTTTTTTATTGGGTACGTGTTGTTCATCTTTGTGTGTCTTCATTTTTCTTTTCTGTGCCGTACCCATGTTGTGTCTCTGTTTTTTCTCTTTTTGTTTCTGATGTTGCCATTGTCCTTGGATTGTTCGTTTTGGATTGACGGTTCGGTTCTCACTTACTTTATAAACATAAAAATCACGAACTTTGAAATGGACGACATAAGGACTATAGTTACCAAGTTTGGTCCCAAAATGTGATTCTAGAGGAGAAGATCTTTGAATGCATTTCCAACAGGGTCTTTCACTTACTTTATAAACATAAAAATCACGAACTTTGAAATGAACGACCTAAGGACTATAGTTACCAAGTTTGGTCCCAAAATGTGATTCTAGAGGAGAAGATCTTTGAATGCATTTCCAACAGGGTCTTATGCTAAAACTATGTTCCCTGCTGGAGGCCATCTTGGATGAAGTAGGAACATAAAAATTACAAACTTTCGCTACACAAGGGCCTGTGGTCGATACCTTGATAGAGCTCTATTGCTTACAAATAGGCTACTTAAGCAAGGGTATAACTTGAAGTCATCACTACAGAAATTTTACGGTCGACATCACGATCTTGTGGACCTCTATGGGATATCTGTTTCCCAGTTGATAACAGATCTTTCTCAAGAATCAGGAGATGCTTACTCTACCGGTGCGCCTGATTTCACCCATAGTTTTTTTATCGGGTCCGTGTTGTTCATTTTTGTATATGTATTTGTGTCTTCTTTTTTTCTTTTTCCGATGTTGCCATTGTCCTTGGATTGTTCGTTTAAGACTAACGGTTCGATTCTCACTTACTTTGAAGCTTTGAAGAGGACCACCAGAGGACTATTGTGACCACGATTTGTTCCAATTGGTTCAGTGGTTCCAGTAAAAAAATATGTTTGAATGCACTTCCCATAGGGTCCTATGTTTAAACTATGTTCCCCGCTGGTGACCATCTTGGATGAGGTATTAATATAAAAATCACAAACTATGAAGAGCACCACCCAAGAGGTATTATGACCAAGTTTGGTCCCAATTAGCCATGTAATTTCAGAGAGGATGTTTAAATTCATTCCCATGGGATCCCTATGTTTAACTATGTTTACATATTGCGGCCACCTTGGACGATGTTCGGACAAGTCAGACACAATTTTTGAAGGAGACCAACAAAGGACTATTGTGACAATTATGGACGCCAAGTAAAGCAAGGCCTCAATATAGCATTGCCAGATGAGCAAAAAAGGGGTAAAATGTGAAATATCGACATAAAATAGTAATTACTCCAATAATTATTTAATGTGGGCTAAATAGATCTTGTCATTTTGACCTCTTAAACCTTTCATGTATCTGTAAATGTTTTTGAATTTGCATTTCACCCGTATGTTCCTTTTCTAGCAACAATGGCTATTTGGGTTGACGGATAGTTTAACTGCATCTGGTTCACTGGTTTTAGATAAGAAAATTGGTCCTTTGAAGCTGTGGAGTTCAAAAAAAAAATTAGTATCTGGCTTACTTTCTGACAAAATAATGCAAATCTGCATTGAAAACGAACTCGGCCGTTGTTATGTTGTGTATTTATTGCGACATTGTGAGATATTTGTTTATATTACATATGGTATAAGTTTCTATTAATCTCATTGGCTAATACGCTCACGTGATTTTAAGAATATTCAGTATATTTCAGCGTTGTTTCTAATTTTAGGTATATCGACGCTATGTTTCTATTTTTATGAATATTGACGCTATGTTTCTATTTTTAGTTTTATTGACGCTACATGTCTGGTTGGACTTTCAGACCATAGTTTTTCACTATGAAAGGTCTTACAAAAATTATATTCTACAAAATATTGTAAAACGCTCTACACATTAATAGGAGTTTCCATCGGGAAAATAAAAGGGGATATTAAAATGTTTTTACAGAGCAACCACTGAAATCAATGAAAAATTTATTTAACAGTTGTCACATGTCTTTTAATTGCACACTTCAATAAAAAGGCTTAATATTTTGCTTTTTTTTTTGCAAATATAACAGAAATATCGGCATTTATTCATCCTATGAGCACATTATTCTAGATGATGGCAGACACACACTAGCCTCCAAATAAATTTCTATTTCTAATCAAATTCCGATGTATTGACAAAATTTTCTTTCATAAAAATGTAATGAGATAACATACAAATACATATGTAATATAAAAATGATGGACTTTTTACTCTGTCAATATGTTAAATATGGACCTGTTAGGAATATATTGACCTCGGACTTCGTCCTCGGTCAATATAAACCTAACAGGTCCATATATAACATATTGACTTCGTAAAAAGTCCATAATTGATAAATATTTTATTTAAAAAAGTCTCATCGGTCGGTATAATAATACATGTAATTAATTCATCTTATTTTAAACTGATACTGACAGTATGAGCTATTTTTATTCCGTCTCTTACTTATTGATGTTATGTTTTATGTTCTTAATCAGCTGGAGACAATTGAATCAAAATTTATGAGAATAAGTCATATGCCCAGTCAAGACGTATGATTATAAGTCTTTGGCCGAGTGACATGGCATATTATGAGAACTCTGATAGTAACCATAAGTACCTGCACAAAAGCTCTGCTTATTTAGCTGTAAGTTATCATTATACTCTCTTTAAAACAATTCCAGTCAGTGAATTGCCGACAAAATGTATGCTTTCAAACGATCAATGCATTCTGTCAAGTGTTCAAAAATGTATGTACGTTAGCTGAACAATTTCAGATCAAACGGTATGTATATACTTTCATATTTCATAATTAATAATTTTTTGTGACGACAATATGTGCCGATATATACGGCACATAATGTCGGCCCCTATGACGTTTAAATAGCTTTGACAAAACCGGCACATATTGTCGCCGGCGACAATATGTGCCGTTAATGTCCAGCACATATTGTCGCCGGCGAGAATATGTGCCGAAATGGTCTGCACATATTGTCGCCGGTGACAATATGTGCAGGGGCGACAATATGTGCCGTAACACTCTTAACTAAATAAATTACCTTACCACTGCATTTAAGGATCTTTCATGTGAGTAATTGTGAAGTTTATAGATCATTTTTTCACAAATGTAAACATTTGTCAAAACTGATATTCTGAACATTTGTTGTATCTTTGCCTTTATAATCGCTTTTGAAAGAAAATAGTTCCCAGGAATACCAAATAGGGAAAAAAACAAAATTATCGAACTGACTTGTCAAGCCGATATCCAAATGCCAAAAAGACAAACCATGTGAAAAACCGTTGGATTTTTTTTTTTTTTTTTTTTTTTTTTTTTTTGTAGTTCTTTATTTTTGTAGCAACTAATAACATTTACATACACAAGGGACAAAAGTATTACTGACATATGTATTACACACTACATAGATAGAATACAGTATTACAGACATAAAATGTAGTGTACAAAAATACAGTAAAATTTATCTTTTAGCTTTAAATTAAGCTTGGAAATGCAATGTGTATCTTTTTTTTTAGAAAGAGCACAACAATTTTGGAGAAAAAAATATAAAAATACAACTCAGTCACTGAGAACCTCCTCTAAACGCAACAGTTTACTCTGAATGAAATTTCTTTCAGGGGAAGATAAAAATTCAGTTGAAAGTTTCTCAATTTGCATATAGTATTTTAAGAATTCAATCCCCTTCTAATACAAGGAAGCTTATTCTTGCATCTACATACATAAATGTAGAAACACACGTTGTTCAATACAATCATTTAGCCTAAATAGATTTAATCCAAGAATTATAACTGAAATATCTGGGTTCAAAACTACATTATGATTAGAGAAAAAACATATAGATAACCAAAAAGTTTTGGCACGACAGCATTCCTAGAATAAATGTTGATATGTTTCTGGTGTTTCAAAACAAAAAGTACACAGTTCTGTTTCTTTTATCTTACACTTAAACAAAAGAGAGTCTGTAGCAAGTATTCTATGCAGTAATTTAAACTGAAAATTCTGCAGCTGTGTATTCCTAGTTATAGAAAAGACATATGAATAAACTTCATTCCAATTATCAATCTCAAGATTTAGTGTCTCAGACCACTTCTCCTGAGATTTGATAGGATTTTCTTTGACACTACCAACAAAAATTTTATAAAAGAATTTACTAGACTTCTGACATTTTTTCAGTTTGTCAGTATAAATGGTATCCACTATATCCAGTCTTTCTTTCCAAACAATTGCTCTTTTCCACTCTACTGGGATTGCACTTACAATACTATAGAATTCAATAAAATTTGTGGACAAATTCTGGTATTGTTCCACAAATTCAGTGTAATTAAGAAAACTGTTATTTTCTGAAAGCAAGTCTCTTAAAAAATAAACACCATTTTTACTATGATTTGTTTTAATAATCATTTCACCACTAATTTGTAAATTTTTATTCAGCCACAAAGGTTGCGACAAAATATTGTATGAATCTTCTAATTCAATCGAATTATCCTCCTCACTAAGTTTTGAAAACTTATGAATAATATCCTTCCAAAATGCATTTAATTTCTTTGAAACCCACTCCAAACCCTCTTTAGAATGCTTTAGAGGGTCAAGCAGTTTCGTCATCCATGTTATTTTCAGTGCATAACAGAAAGACCGGATATGAGGTACCCTCAAACCCCCATCCTCTAAATCATTTATCATCACTAATCTTTTAACTTTATCAGGTTTTCCGTCCCAAATGAATTTATAGAAATTATCTTGTATTTCTTGAAAAACTGCGTCTGTAGGGTTAGGCAGAACTGTCAAACATTGAACCAAGAGAGGCAAGGCTAAAGTTTTTATCACAGTTACCTTACCGATGTATGTTAAATCCCTATAAGCCCATAAATTTAACAGATTTCGCAATTTCGAAATTTTTTCTGAAAATTAACACAATGTTTTATCTTTATCAAACAAATTAAAATTATTACCCAGTGATTTAAATTTACCCAATGTGTTCCAAACTAGATTTTTATCGGGTAAAAAGGATTCTTCTGATCCAATCTTTGAGCCAATCCATATTGCCTCTGTTTTCTCCAAGTTTACTTTTAGTCCAGCACATTCAGAGAATTTTTCAAAGATAAATAACGCACTTTCAAGTGATTTTGGATCATCATCCAAGGTAAGGGAAGAGTCATCTGCATATTGGCTTAATAGATATTCTGAATCATTTATTTTAACACCACCTACATTTGGGTCATTCTTGAGTGCTGCACTCAGTAATTCAAGAACTAAAATAAATAGATCTTCCTGTCGAACCCCCCTCTCAAGGGAGAAGAAGGGTGACAAGTGTCCATTATTCTCCACTGTACTTGTTATATCACAGTATAAACGTTTTACCCACTTACATAATGAAGGACCAAAATCATAAAATTCTGAAATTTTTTCGATAAATGACCACTCAACCATATGAAAAGCGTTCTCAAATTCTATCAAAAGCAGGAGTCCAGGAATCTCTTCTTCCACAATTTTTCTATTAAATCCATAATAATTCTTATACATTCCCCAATATACCTTCCTTTCAAAAAACCTTTTTTGAGTTTCACTTATAATATTCTGTAAAACCGGTTTAATCTGCTGGCTATACAGGCTGATGCTAGTTTTACATGTACAATTAGGAGTGTGATTGGACGCCAATTTTTCATATGATTTTTATTTTTACCTTCTTTAGGTAAGCATGTAATCATACCTTGGCGTTGAATTATAGAAAACTTTCCTTTTTCTAAACTTTCATTTCGACTATTTAGCAAAATATATCTTATATCATTCCAAAAAAACTTGTAGAATTCTGCTGTGAAGCCATCTATAACGGAAGACTTGAAGTTCTTCATATTCCTCAAATCATTAAGATATTCCTGTAAGGTTATATTTCCTTCACAGGAGAGTATTTCTTCCTCTGATGGTTTTATTATATATGGATTTTCGTTATTCAAAAATAGTGATTTATGAATATTTATGATTTATGAATATGTTCTAATTTTGGATTTGAACCAGTATACAGTTTTTTTATAAAATCCCTTTTGTTCTAACATAATTAATTTAGGATCTGTAATTTCCTCTTCATTTCTATCAAATAGTTTTGAAATCAGCTTTTCAGTATAATTTTTTTTTCTAAGTTACAAAAATAACGGGTACTTCTTTCCCCTTCTGCTTGCCATTTTGCCTTTGCCTTTTCTACTTTATCTATATCCTCTTTTAATTTATCTATATCGGCACCACTACCTTTATTCTCAGAAAGGTTATTATTCAATAAAGCTATTTTTGCAAATAATTCCTTTTCCTATTTCTTTTTTAATCCATGAACTATATGATATAGATGCCCCCTTATTTTCATTTTCATAGTCTTTCATAGTAAATGGCAGCCAACAGAGAACACTTTTCCTGGGTTATCAAAATCAATGTTTTGGATCCACTTCGTATGCAACAATCACATTTTTTATAACGTCTTTTACTTTATTTACAAATTCAATATCATGAAGTAAACTATTATTAAATTTCCAAGTACCTGGACCTCTGCTTAAATCTAAAAACTGTAGGTTAAGGCTAACCGGTGAGTGGTTTGTTCTATAGCTTACTCCTATGTCTGTTGCCAATACAGTTGACTCAATATCCGATGAGACTAAAAAGTAATCTAACCTACTCTGTTTTCGGTTTGGCCCCCTCCATGTGTATCGTTTTACATAAGAATGTTTAACTCTCCAAATGTCAACCATATCAAGATTGTTTTCCATATCCTTTATTCTAAGTTGAGATTTTGGATTATTCTTATTTGAATAACCAATAGTATCCATATCATACTCTTGAACAACATTCCAATCACCCATCATTATGATGGAAGTGTTGCCCAACAGTGTAACATTGTCTTCAATTTTTTGGAAAAAATCAGGGTTGTCACCATTGGGACCATATAGTGCCACTAATGTTAACTTATAATCTTGTATAGTAATATCTAAAATTATGTAATTCCCATTTACATCCATAAACTCTTGATTAATTTTAAACTCAAATGAGTTTTTGAAAAGTACTGCTACTCCTCTGCTTCTGCTGGAGCAAGAGCTAAACCTGGCAATGTATCCCCATTCATGAGAACACTTTCTTTTTCATTTTCTATACAAAAATGAGTATCAATTAACACTGTAATATCATATGATTCTTTTCATTTCATAAAGATATCATTTCGTTTGATCGAATCTGCCAGTCCCCTACAGTTAATTGAACCTACTGTTATAGAAGTCATATTAAACTCAAAATACACAACCTACAGTAAAATACTAGATGTAGATACTCAGTGACCAGGTATAAAAATATTTTTGTAAACATGTATATTTCATATTCTCCAAATTTTCCTACTAGATATAACAGATACACATACAAATACAAATGTTACAGTTGCAGTAGTTTACCATAAATAATTCCCAATCCCCAACACCCAAGTGTATACACATATAGGCTCTCTATCAATAAAAATATAAATCAATAAAAAGAAAAGTGTAAGAAAACAGCAACTGATAAAAAAAAGTTTTTAACCATCGGAAAATTGTTTCACGCAATGGTCCTGACCTGTACGAGCATTTCAAAAGAAGGTGTGGATTAATCGGTTTAATGACGCCCAAAACCTCCTCTTCCATTGCGGTTGTGTCCGGTGACAACTCGACAGCAATAGCTATTGAAAGGTCGTAATGAAATGTTGCGATGAAAAGAAATGTTCATCAAAGTACTTAGGGAAAAAAAATTTGTATAACAGTTCGGAATGATATCTTATTCCAAAAGGATTGGTATCTATAAAACTATCCTTATTAATGATCTTTTCCATTATCTTTGATTTCCATTATCTCTAATTTTAAAGGATATATTGATGGGATCCATTAGCAAAAGATTCGTTATTAATGAAAAATCGTCAACCTATCGATAATTGAGATTGAAGGATCTACTTTCCTCACTTTTTATGAGCTTTTGCGAGTCACTGAAGAAATTCTGGTACGAGTTAAAAACAAGTCTGCGACTAGAGGAGCACAATTCGAGCTTATTGGTATACCATTTTCTGTTGATAAATAGCATGGTGTAAACACTTTTTCTTGAGGTTTAGTTAACTACCAAACTGGGAACATGTTTAATGATCTTTAAATTGATTGTTATTTTTAATGAAAGAATGTAATAAGACAAAATCCCTAAAACTTAACAATATCAACAAAGAATTAATAATGTAGATAATTTTGATATATGTATGGATTATTTCTTCGGTACCAATAAGGCATCGTACACTCAAAGGAAAAGATGTATCATAAGACTAGTGAAAGCAAAGAGGACAAATCTTCACATGTGTGACGGTGAGGAAAAAAAGAAGCCTCTTATACGGTATCTTTTGCTGTTGACCATAATAAAGTATTTATATTACTACCCTGATGCAGCAATTAATACTGCCGTTGATCCATCCTCTGCCTTTGCATAAGTATCAGCACCATTTTCAATTAAGATCTTCACTATATCATTATTACCACCATGGGATGCAAACATCAAAGGTGTTAGACCTTCAAATCGGCAATTGACCTTTCAAAAAATAAAACGACTAAAAGTAAACAAATACTTTGTCTACTGGTAAACGTGGATTACAAAATTGCAATCAGTTCGCCATGTAAGACTATTATTCGATATTTGGAATGCAAGAAAAACACATAGGAAAAATTAAATTGCCAATGTAAACCAACAAAATTATAAAATATTGTGCTTGCTAAGGTAAAGATATATCAATGCAAATTCTAGATTATAAAACTTGTGCAAAACAAGTCCATGCAAAAACAACAATATGTAACTTTAAGCCAATTATGCGCGATAAGTTAATTATTACAGAATGATCTAAGCTCGTGCGTATACCCTTCTTGTAAAGACTAATTTAGCATTCTGCCTATAACTTGTGTAAAAAGAGTCATTAGAGCTAGATTTGCTAGATTGTGTCATCAAAATTGAACAAAAAAATCAGTTGTACAGTTTAAAAATGAGCAAAATATTTTTAAGTAAGAATTATTGTCATTTGAACTAAACTTAAATTGTTTGTTTATCTTACCATTTCTTTTTTCATCTTGATTATTTTTTTCACTGTTTCAATATCCTCCTTTACAATAGCTTCTACTATCTGTTTGGGTTCAATGTTCCGTAGCTGCTGTTGCTGGACTTCAAGGATCATTAAATGAGCAACGAGACGTGTTAGGCTGTTACTCAACTCATCTTGGGTATTCTCTGTCCAACAAAAAAATGATTTCAATTAAATAGACCTAGACAGAATGGAAAAGTTCTCTTACCTTACAATCGCCTTGATTAGTGCCCTGTGTTTGTCTATATTTTGTAATAGTCCACTGGCTGAAGACACTTGTGCTTGTGTCGGGCGACTGGATGACAGTGATAGCAATAGCACTTTTCCAGTTACATTTATGTTTGTTGACGATTGCACATCAATTACTAGAAAAGACATGGATGTAGAGTCGTTCGACATTAAGCAAAAAATTCCGATCAAACAGGTGCTAGGGGCCGTCTTGAACTTACAATGAGGCATGAGCAAAGCTCATTGTTGAAGGCCTCAAGGTGACTTCAAGATGGAGAACAACAATAAAAGCGATGTCCCTTGAATATTTTTTTGTACAGACTTTGTATCATGTGCGTTTTCTCAATATCCTTTCAATGTTTGTATATAAATATCATCAATCGTTACCGTGTACTATTGAACAAAAGCGACCAGATATATAGACATGAAGAAGAAATGAAATGGGGTAAATGTCAAGGAGACAACATCCCATATCCAGGTTAAAACGACCCAAAACAAAGCATCCAGGGGTCACCGTACGGTCTTCAACACAGTGAGGAACCTCAAACCATATAGCAAGCTTTAAATGGCCCCAAAAGGGTAAAAAAAAGTGAATAAATCAATGGAAACACCCCACATCTAATAACCCGAATGTCAAGAAACTAAAATTTTATAAGAAGACGAGGACAAGCCAATGACCAACATATGGAATAAAAGGGACAACAGGAAACACCTACAATGGCTGAAAATTATAATTACACGCCACAATCTGCTGAGGAACTACACAGGAAAAACAAAAAAATAAGACAAAATACAAACGTAAACAACGATAGAAACTCGGGATATTCCTGACTTGGGTATTCAACATTTTACAAATCGGCAAAATGGACTTTTCAAATCAGTTAAATGTGGATTTTCCTGTTATTGTATATGTCTTTCAAAGCTAATGTGTGTGGTTAATACCTCGTCCAATCTCGAATAAAATCATTTTTACTTAATTTCATATAATTTCGTTAACTATTCTCATAGTGTATAAATTTCATTCTGGCTGTAATGGAAGAAATTGCAGACATTACCAAACAGAGAACCAATAAAAACAACACCAATTCAAGTACAAAAATGTAAACTGACTGTTCTTCCGAAAAGGTCAAACGATCAACAACTTTTTGAAATATCTATCAACACAACGATATTCATCAAGAAAAGTCCGCAATAAATAATAAAATAACGCCAACTGTACTATACTTTACTATAATCAATATACAAACCTCTTTTCATAGCTGAAGCGCGTGAAGGTTTTTCCTTTTCCAGAATAAACTGGGATTGTCCCGGAGCTGGAATCAAACAAGCTGGGCTGTAAACCCAAACTTGTTCCCCAAACTGTACTCCAATGTCTCCATCTTTGTCAATTATTTCTACTCTTCCAACCTTTCCACAAGTCTAAAATTGAAATATCATTAGTTCTGTAGTTGCAATCATTAATTGTAAGACCGGTATAATGTAACGGTTTCCCAACTTGCGACTGGATAGTTTCCATTAAGACTACTTCTAGCGTCAAATGGTCCCAGCTTAACTATCGCACTTATTCTTAATTACTCACTTCTTTTCTTTGGACATATCTCTTGTCAAATGAAGGGTGATTCATGTATAGCAGGAAATCCTCATTATGTTGAAGTACCCAGTCGCGCTTCTAATGGGAATCATGTAAACACTTTTGAGTTGATTTCAATATTTAATAAATAACAAAGTACCGAAGTTACTGTGAATTTAGTTTCTGCATATATATGATGTAATATATTGTGAGATGTGAATTCAGTCAATGGTTTTCCTCCCTAAACAAAGATGAAAACATTTCTGAAAAAACACCATGGCACTTTTTACGTCAATTGATCTACGACCTTCAAAATAGGGTATTTTCTAGTTTCGTAAGTGTGTTTTAATTTGCCACACGCAGTATTTGTGCACGTGAAAATATCATTGCATCAAGCTTTGGCAACTTCATTTGAATTATTGACGGGAAACTAAACATATATTTTAGGAAACATTTGTCATTGTTTTAAAGTAAAATCCTACAATTGTTTTGTGATCTTAAACAAATGGAAGAACCAAAAAAGGCTTTTTTCCAAAAGAAATTAACACAAAAAAGAAAGAAGTAAATTTACGGTTAAAGTCGTATATGGGGTCTGTGAGTGAGTTGGGCTAAAAGAAAACTCATTTTAAACATATTGTTGTTGTTCGCTATAATTGTTTTTTCTTAATTTTAAAAAGAGCATTCGTCTTTTGACAAACAAGGAATACCGAATAAGACCAATTGTGTCCCGTACGTACGGCCTCTGGTGCTTTTCGAAAAAAGCGAGGGTATATGTTACCGATTTATTAAATTAAAAACATTAGATGTCCTAACGTCTTCATCTGTATGATTTAATCCAAAACAGTTAATTTACAATGCAATATAAATGAGCTCAAATAAAATCTAAGTAGATCATATATTGTAAAAACAATCAATGTTCAAAAATAGCTTGGGATTTTATACATTTTATAGGTTTTGCTTACTGGTCTTTACAAATCTAAATTCTTAATTTTTTTCATCCCAATAGAAACAATTCAAATACGGTATGAAAAGGGACCAATCAAAAACCAATATTAGTGAAATTACAAAGGAAACTGAATGAAGTCTATGTTTATGATGGCCGCTATAAGAATACAATTCATACAAAATTTACGAGTATTTTCAACTCTTAAAGATTTATTGTAACGGCTGCTGATGCAGCAGTTTTTTTAACTTTTAATTTGTGATTTTTTGTTGACTGATTGTAGTAAAAAGAAACATTGTGTTGAAATGGAATTCTGCAAAATAAAACATTACTATAGTTCTTGCCATGCATTTGCCTTTCTGAAATCCTTATTTACTTCGGATAAAACGGAAGCTAAGGATAAGATCGAAAAAGTAGAACGGTTATTAAATTCATGGATATATAGTGACCTCACATACTTAGGCAAAATAAATGTCATTAAATCTTTAGCCTTGCCGATTCTTGTTCAATTTCTCACTGTTTTACCAAATCCTCCACCCATTATTATTTTAAAAAAATACAAAATGTTTTCTTTAATTTTTATGGAATGGCAAGCCAGATAAAATTAAACGTAATGTAATGATAGGTCCATATGATTCTGCTGGCCTGAAAATGCCCCATTTAGAATCTTTTTGTAAAGCATTGAAAATGCCATGGGTAAACAAACTACTTGATTCACTAAATATGTCACCATGGAAAACTCTTGTTATTTATCAATATAACAAATATGGTGGGGTATAAAATTTGGTTAATGAAATGGAATTAAAACTGTTGCACATAAATTCAACACTTTTTGGAGGAATATATTTTTAAATTAAAGTAATATGTGTTGTGATACACCGGAAGGAGCCGACAGCATTTTGAGCCAGTCCATATGGTTTAATGAATCAATTAAATAAACAATAGAACCATATTCTTTCAAAAAAGGGTTAATGCTCAAATATATTTTATAAATGGCCTTTGAAAAGAAAACATTGAATTTATGTCACATGAGGAATTTGAAATACAGTATAATTTAAAAGGCAACTTTCTTCAATATTATTCAGTTCTTTAGACCATACCAAAGGATTGGAAAATATTATAGAAGGCTCTTCTAAATCAAATGAAATAACAAACTATTCTTACTTAATTGTAAGAGGAAATCCAAAGCCACGTAAATTTTTATAATAAATTTCTGTCAATGTTCTCAGAATCACCAGTTAAACAACAAACAAAATGGTGTGAGGAATTTTTGATTGGGATGTTATCTATCAGCGACTTTTTCAAATTACAAAGAATAATAAACTTATTAATTTTCAATACAAGATTCTTCATAGAATTTTAAGTACAAATGACATGTTGTATAAATTTAGACTAAAAGAATCCAACTTATGTAGTTTTTGTAATGAGACAAAGGAAACCATTGTGCACTTATTTTGTGAATGTCCTCTTCTTAGGAATATTTGGCTTCGATTGGAAGAAATACTAAAAACCAAATGTGCACTTAATGTAAAATTCAGCCCAAGGGACATTCTGCTTGGTTCTGACACTTTTGGCTTGCCTATCAATCTACTTAAAATTGTTGTAAAATATTATATTAACTCTTGCAGGTATAGTATGTCTAGGCCATACATATGGGGTTTAACTCTTGTATTGAAAAAAAAACTTTTGATATAGAAAAAATGTCAGTTATATGGTACAATTCTCCTGCAGTTGGGACTTTGATTGAAAATAAGTGGCAACCTTTAAAAAATATTTGGAATGATGCATAGGGATGTGGGTTGGTAAAAATGTAAGAGAATGTGTGTGTATGGGTGGAAATGCAATTTCATTATTAATATACTGGGGGCACATCCCAATTGGACAGTGCTATGTGTGCGCCCCATGTTTATTTTTGTAATATAATTATTATTGGATTGCACGTATGATAGAGTTTGTGTGTTGTTATTTAGAATATGAGTGGAACAATTTACCTCTCTGCATTTTTTCTTTCTTAGATAAATAACTTGTTTATTTTCTATAAAACTTAATTATTCTTCTTTCTGGTTGAGGTTAGTGGAGGGACAGTGGGGACCAATTGTTGTGTCCACCGCTGCTGCTCTATTCACCTTAATTATTTTTGGAAATTGACAATATACCAGCTTCATAAGTTTTAATAGTACAATTAATTTCTAATTTAAAAAAATTACATGTATATATCATTATTCCTTTGTGAAACTATATATTAGTTTTTAAATGTAAAGATGGAAATGCAATTTCATTATTAACATTCAGGGGGCACATCCCAATTGGACAGTGCTATGTGTGCGCCCCCATGTTTATTTTTGCAATATAATTATTATTGGATTGCACGTATGATAGAGTTTGTGTTGTTATTTAGAATGAGTGGAACAATTTACCTCTTTGCATCTATCTTTCCTTGATAAACAACTTGTTTATTTTCTATAAAACTTAATTATTCTTTTTTTGGTTGAGGTTAGTGGAGGGACAGTGGGGACCACTTATTGTGTCCACCGCTGCTGCTCTATTGACCTTAACTATTTTTGGAAATTGACAATATACCAGCTTCATAAGTTTTAATAGTACAATAATTTCTAATTAAAAAAATATATTGTATATATTATCCCTTTGTGAAACTATATTTTAGTTTTTTCAATGTATATTAATTACAATATCAATTACATAATACATATGTAAACCACAAGGTTTAAAAATAAAAAATTACAAAAAAAACGTCCTGAAAACAGGAGTTGTCGAAGCCACATTGAATTGTAAAGACAAGATAACAGTAAACACCTACAATGGCCGAAAATTACAATCACAAGCCATAACCCACGAGAGACCTTCACTACAAAAACACAAAATAGACAAGAGACAAACATAAATAACTATAGGAACTCGGGATAGCCGGACTTGGTACCGGCACTACCAAAAGCTATCGGTAGGGTTAAACCGGTTTATGGGTACCCAAACCTCCCCTTTCTCTATCCCGTTTCCCTAGCAGTATAATAAGCATACGAATGAAACCCAATACAGGTAGACTACTAACTCTATGACCACTATCTTGAAAGGAATGTGACAAAACATAATTTAGAAAGAAGTCAAAAAGTGTTCGGTACTAAACTGCCGGCTAGCTCAAGGAGTTTAGTCTGCTGGTAAAACACTGTCATACTACGGAAGAAAAATCAAACTCTAAACTTCCCGAAGGGTTTGGCAAAGAGTCGTCATGTATTTCAGTAGACATCGGCAGTATCAATGAGAGTCCAGTATAAGTGTAAAATCTTCAGGTCACTGGAATCCAAAGCCAATTTAACGGATTCGTTTAGAATATCCCGTCGGTATCCACTATTACGCAATGGATGTTAGTTACGTCCCAGTTTCTCTGTTTGTTTATTAGTTTCTTGGATTTTGTAACAACATTACCATAAAGTCGAGGATGAGAAATGCCCTTTGTAATTAGCTGTTTGCGAGTCATGTCATATTTAGATATCAAATGTTCATATCTTCTGTAAAACTTCTTAAAAGTATGAAATGATTTGTGAAATCGATAACCTTGTTGTAAAAGTTTTGATGTGTGAGTAAGGTTACGCTCATTAAATCAATGAACTCTGAATTAGTATGATTAGTGCAGATTTAAGTGTGTGTGGGCACAACACATGTGTGGACACAGTATAAGTGTATAAACAATACCAGTGATTATACAATGATATAATTCTCAAGAAAAAATAAAGTTATCGGCAAACAAGAAGTACTTGAAAAGGATAGACACGGAGCAAATCATCATACTAAAGCTTCGTACCAAATATCAAAACCTTACTACATACCAAGTTGAGAAATCCTTAACAAAAAAAATAAAAAAATCAATTTATGGCTATAATGGAAAAAAATCAAAGTCAGTAAACAGGAGGTAGTATTGGTACAGGTCTGAAAATGCGTCCTACGATATTACATATAACAAAATACCGAAGTTACTGTTAATTTATTTTCTGCATATGCGCATTTCGATAACTTATGTCTCATCAGTGCAGATCAAACCAAAACATTTGGAAGTCCATTTACCAAAAAACGTGTAAAAGCTGATAGAGAACAAATAACCAAAAGGATCTAAATAGAAAAGCCAAAATTCAGCTACGAATAGAGCTATGTATGCGGGAGATACTCCTTAGTTTTAAACAATTTTTTGTTAAATTTAGATATTGAAAGTTTTAATAAAATCGGTTTTCGGGTCAGCGCCGAAGTACTGACTACTGGGTTGACTGACTACGATATGACATGATCAATCAAAGCTTTTAACAAAATTTCAGATCTGTACCTTTTACCGTTGCTGAGATAGATGCGACGAAAATGTTATGGACGGAAACACACACACAGACAGAAAGAGTATACCCCTTTCCCCGATGGGGAGCAGGGGTATAAGTTTTCTACTTCACACCATATTCAAATGTTGAATATTCTAAATGTTTTATAGGGATTGTACATAACGAAGTTCTCATTGCCTAGGTACAATAAGCAGGATTCCGTACATTATGGTAAAAGGAATAAACAATTAAGACAGTGGAATTTCCGTACAAAATAGTTTAAATTGTGTTTAGGAACAACTAAGATTTCAAAGAAATACGAGGATGCCAGGATTTTAGGTCAAAGTTTTTTTAAAATGTAATTAAGACGGTATTCGAGTCTACACAATGAATGAATATTTTATGTTATGATATGCAAAAGAGCAAAAGTTACGCGTTGATCCGTTTCTTTGACTTAGCTTTGTATGGTGTGTATAAAATCCACAGTATTTTTTTACCTTTATCATTTCAGTATCCCATCCACCATGTCCTTTTTGTAGTCGTTCTACAAGATTTGGATCACATAACACTTTTACAGTATCTCCTTTTTTGATATCATAAACCTGCAATATAGTGGACAAGTTATATTTAGAACATAAAAACTAAAATATGCAGACGCTTGATTTAAAATGCAGGACAAAAGCCAACGAGAACGAAAGAAATACGTACACCGGAACTTCATTCAACAGGATATTCACTCTGCTGTTCGGAAAAGTAAAAGTTTTTGTTCATGCTCAACAAGTTAAAACATTTAACCACAACAGCGTATTTTTTTCAACTAAAATGTTACTTGTATGTTTGTTAGTTTTTATTAAAGGCGACATGGAGAGTAATATTGAAAAAGTTTTGCAACGAAACAAAAAGAGACTATTTTCTCTTTAAATGGGAAAGTACAAATATTGGTTTATCTTCTATCAGCTCTTTCATAAGTCTTTGTCTTACAAATTTTACATTTTTATCTGTGTTGTAGAAACATAAAGTGTTTAGATGACCATCGACAAAACTAAAATGAACTGCTATTTTAGAGAATATTAATTTTTTAAAACACTCTGCATACTTTTCGAAGAGCTCCTTGGTAGAAATGCCACGTTATCCCTTCATACTCAACCTCCACAATTTCATCCATCTGAATGCCTTTTATTTTGCCTATTTGGCCAATGCACTACAATAAACATAATAGTGATACAATAATGACTTTGTTTCATTTCAGTCGTTAGCTTTCATGTCAAAGTAATCTTATTTAAAAAAAGTTTGGTTCCGGCATGTTTTACCTGCATAAATTCAAAGGGGACCAGGAGCAGCTAATAGTCTGCTCACAAGGTTGTCAATGAATAACAATAATTATCAGTGACTATAGATAACTACGCATCAAACAAAATGAAATTAGATACCCATATTTCTTACTGCACAGCAAAACAGCAGGTACAAAGTAAAATGTTCTTTCTGCCTCTTTCTTATCATTTTAACCGGGGGGGGGGGG
>MJUU01045161.1:88310-104237 GCA_002080025.1 Modiolus philippinarum
GCTCAGAAAGGGAAAGTTCACAATTAGGAAGTGAAAATCATCATGTTGTCATACAGCTTAGATTTCAAACGTCCATTTTTGTCAATGTAAATTAAAAGATCTAAATGCGAAGCTGAAGTAGGTGTATCAGTAGTCTCGTTAATTTCAAACTCATTGGGATAGATCTGGTGTAAATATTCCTTGAATTTTGGATTATTAAGAGAGAGTACATCGTCTATGAAGCGGAAGCTGAAATTAAAGGACTGTGCTAAATGTTTTTGTTTTTTCTGTGTAAGGATAAGGAGTAAATGAACATGAGACCACAACACATATGTTAACTCCAACTGCAATAATTTAAATGAGCTGTATGGCCATTTCGGAAACTAATTCCTAATCAGCAGCACTAGAACCGAAACATAGGAAATCCATAATTCCAAAAAATGTTAACTAGAGGCTCAGAGACTGAGCCTGTATCGCTCACCTTACAAAATGCTGAACAGAAGGGTTTTCGATGTTGTGCATGGTGGTCATGTTTTTTGTCAGATTGAAATGAAATGAGCAATCTTTGTAAAGGACCTTCCATATGTCATTCCTGTAAAGTTTGGTTGAATTTGCTTTGGTGGTTCAGAGGAGATGATGAAAATAACGTTTTTCCCCTAGGGAACAATGTTAAATATAAGTACCGCGCCGGCGGCTATGTGGTATGTCGAATCGGAACAAAATGAACAATCTTTGTGAAGGACCTTCCTTGCATTATTTCAGTATAGTTCAGTAGAATTTGCTTCAGTGGTTTAAGAGGAGTTGATGAAAATGACGTTTTTCCCAAAGGGTCCAATGTTAAAAATATATTCCGCGCTGGCGGCCATGTTTTTTGTTGTATCGGAAATAAATGAGCAATCTCTGTAAAGGACCTTCCATACACCATTCCTGTAAAGTTTGGTTGAATTTGCTTCAATGGTTTCAGAGAAATAGTGAAAATGAAATTTTTCCCATTGAGTCCAATGTTAAATATAAGTTCTGTGCTAGCGGCCATGTTTTTGTCGGATCGGACTGACATGAGCAATCTTTGTCAAGGACCTTCCATAAATCATTCCTGTATAGTTTATTAAATTTGCTTCAGTGGTTTAAGAGAAGTTGATGAAAATGACGTTTTTCCCATTGGGTCCAATGTTAAATATAAGTTCCGCGCTGGCGGCAATGTTTTTTGTCGGATCAGAATAAAATGAGCAATCTTTGCAAAGGACCTTCCATATGTCATTCCTGTAACGTTTGGTTGAATTTGCTTCTGTGGTGTCACAGGAGTTGATGAAAATGATGTTTTCCCATAGGGTCCAATGGTAAACTAAGTTCCGTGCTGGTGACCATGTTTTTCATCGGATCTGAATGAAATGAGCAATCTTTGTAAAGGACCTTCCATACACATTATTCCTGTAAAGTTTGGTCGAATTTGCTTCAAAGGCACCAGAAGAGTAGATGAAATTGACGTTTTTCCCATAGGGTCCAGTGTTAAATATTAATTCCACGCTGGCGGCCATGTTATTTGTCGGATCGGAACGAAATGAGCAATCTTTTTAAAGGACCTTCTATACATCATTCCTGTAAAGGTTGGTTGAATTTGCTTCAGTGGTTTCAGAGCAGTTGACGAAAATGATGTTTTCCCATAGGGTCCAATGTTAAATGTAAGTTCCGCGCTGGCAGCCATGTTTTTTGTCAGATCGGAACGAAATGAACAATCTTTATTAAGGACCTTCCATACATCATTCCTGTAAAGTTTGGTTGAATTTGCTTCAGTGGTTTCAGATGAGTTGATGAAAATGTGAACAGTTAACCGACGGACGCCAAGTGATCGCAATAGCTCACACTGGCCCTTTGGTTCAGGTGAGCTAAAAAAATATTTTAAAAAAGAAAATCCGAATATGGCATTTTTCAAACAGTCTTTACACATGTTTCGGCATATGGATTTCCAATTTTTATATTATCTGCACTGGAGACATTAGTTGTCGAAATACGCATATGCAGATCACAAATTAACAGCAACTTCGGTATTATATTTTTCAATTTATTATAGAGTTCTATTTATCATTTTGCGAATTACCGATGCAGAAATGAGGATATTTTGTTTTTATAGGGACTTCACGTATTTATAGGGATTTTGTCCCATGCACATTTACTCCATATCCCTGAATTTGTTCATTCATCATTTTGAAACGCATAAAGCCGCACCTTTTGGGCTTTCTTGATACTGAAAGTAATAAAATCCTTTTCAAAAGCATTATGTCCTATATTCTATATATCCATACATTGGTTAATCAGATTGTCTTTATTAATAGGTATTTATCTTTATCGATTAATTCCGATTCCGTCGAAACCTTCTTCGACCAGTTTGAACATAACATCGAAACGCTTCTCGATAAACATGCGCCTTTTATTGAAAAAATACAATTAGTCGGCCATCAAAACCATTGTTCAGTAATGAAATTTTATGCCTCAAACGAAAAATGCGACGTTATAGAGAGTCTGGCGAAAGCACCTTCAGTCGAGAGACTATGATGTATACAAGTCTGCTCTAAACAAATACCACCATGCGCTTCAAAATGAAAAGCAATTAGTTCTTTGTAAAAAAAGTACTCGATTTCAAAGGTGACTCTAAGACACTTTATAAACTCGTGAAAGACCTGACTGAAAGTAATTCTGAAAGTCCAATGCCACAAGTAGAGACAGAGAATACCCTTGCAGATAAATTCGCTGACTATTTTATGGATAAGATAAAAAATACGCGATTCTATTACAAAAATAGGAAAACAGCAAACACCTACAATGGCCAGGAACTACAATCACATGCCACAATCTACAAGCAAACTGCACCAGAAAAACAATAATGAAAACAAGAGACAAACATAAGTAACGATAGGAACTCGGGATAGCCGGACTTGGTACCGGCACCAGCAAAAGCCAGTGGTAGGTTTAAACCGGTTTATGGGTACCCAAACCTCCCCTTTCTCTATCCCGTTTCCCTATAGTATCATAAACATGCGAATAAAACCCAATACAGGTAGACTACTAACTCAATGACCACTATCTTGGAACAGAAAAAGCATAAGACAAAACGTAATTTTGAAAGAAGGGTCAAAGAGTGCTCGCCGCTAAACTGCCGGCTAGCTCAAGGAATCTAGTCTGCTGGTAAAACACTGTCGCACTACGGAAGAAAAATCAAACTCAAAACTTCCCGAAGGGTTTGGTAAAGAGTCTTCATGTATTTCAGCAGACATCGGCAGTATCAGTGAGAGGCCAGTATATATGTAAAGTCTTCAGGTCACTGGAATCCAAAGCCAATTTAACGGATTTGTTCAGAATATCTCGTCGATATCCACTATTACGTAAAGAATGTAAGTTACGTCCAAGTTTTTCTGGATTATTAATCAGTTTTTGACATTTTTTAACAACATTTCCATAAAATCGAGGATGAGAAATGCCCTTTGTTATTAGCTGTTTCCGAGTCACGTCATATCTAGATATCAAATGTTCATATCTTCTGTAAAACTTCTTAAAAGTATTTAATAATTTATGAAATCTGTAACCTTGTTGTAAAAGTTTGGATGTGAGAGTAAGGTTACGCTCATTAAAATCATCAAGGGTGGAACAAATGCGAGCGAATCGTACAAGTTGGGATATATACACCCCGTAGGATGGAGCTAGGGGAACGTCGCCGTCAAGAAAGGGGAAATTAGTAATTGTAAAATCAAAATCATCCCTTTTATCATAAACTTTAGTTTTTATTTTACCAGAGTCAATGGTGATACTTAGATCCAGAAAAGGGCAGTATTTAGAATCATTGTTTGCCTTATTTAGTTTCAGTTGTTGTGGGTAAATGGTGTCAACATAAGCCAAAAACTGGGGATTGTCAATAGTAAGGATATCGTCAATATACCTGCTATTATCATTGAAAATAGAAATAAGTTTATCACTATTTGGTACAGTTCCATTTTGTAGTTTTTTTCATGAATTCCCGTTTGTAACAGAACAGAAAAAGGTCTGCAATGAGAGGTGCACAATTAGTACCCATGGGGATTCCAATGACCTGATGATAAACAATGGTGCCGAAACGAACATAAATGTCTATAAATGATTTTGAAAACTATAAACCGATTTTCAAAGAGGAACAAGAATTTAGTTCATTCGAAAGACTGTCACAAGATGAAATTAAGCGTCTGATTAATCAGCTGCAATCTAAATCTTACAAACTTGATATCTTGCCGACGAAAGTCCTGAAATTATTTCTTTGCGATCTTTTACCATCAATCACAGATCTTGTAAACCTTTCTTTGCCTCAAGCAGTTTTCCATCGAAGTGGAAACAAGCAATAGTAAGACCTCTTCTAAAAACTCTCATTTTGCAACTATCATCCAGTAAGCAATTTATCTTTCTTATCAAAATTGATAGAAAAATCTCTATATCATTTAAATCAACATGTGAGTGCAAACAATCCTCTCAGTCGGCATATCGTGCTATCACTCCTGTGAGACGGCTCTTCCTCGTCTTGTGAATGGCATTCTCGACGGAATGGAACACCAGGAAATAACGACGTTAATTGCGTTAGATCTAAGTGCAGCCTTTGACACTGTCGACCACAACATTCTCCTGAATGTTCTTGAGAATCAGTATGGCATCTGTGGATCTAGTCTGGTATGGGTAGACTCCTGTTTGAGGCCCCGCAGTTGTCTTGTGAGCGTCAACTACTGTTTCTACTGAACGGATGCTTGACTGTAGTGTTCCACAGGGACGCTGTTTTGGTCCCTGGCTCTATCTGGCATACGCAGGAACAATATCTGATATTGTTCCTCCATCTATAACTGTATATGGATTTGCTGACGACCACACAGCTGATAAGAGATTCCAACCAATACCAAAAGAAGAAGCTTGTGTCATTGCCGAATTGCAGAACTGTGCTATTCACATCAACAACTGGATGAATCACAACAAGTTGAACATGAACAATTCAAAAACTGAGTTTATTCTTTTTGGAAGCCTACCACTACTTAACAAATGGGTTACTAAAGAAATTGGTAACGAAATTATTGAATAAAAAAATTGTATAAGATATCTAGGTGCTTTTCTAGACTAGTCTCTAAATTTTAAAGAGCATATTATAAAAGGAAATGCAAAAATACCATGATAAACTATTTCAAAATCAAAAGTATACGAAAATCTTTGTCAAAAGAGGCAACAGAGACTCTAGTATTATCTTTGGTTATTTCTCTTTTAGACTATTGTAATTTAATTTTGTATGGTATATCTCACTGTTACTTAATGAAACACCTACAAAAGTATTTTATGGCGTTGTATATGAAACAATAAATATATATGCGAGATTTTATTTTATAAAATGGAAAAATAAAAAAATTCCACCGCAACAAGTTTCAATGTGAGCACTTAGTGGTATTTGTCTATATCTAGCTTCTCTAACTTGTTGACGGTGTACCCTCATTCGCTAAGATAAAGCGTTCCCAGTCTGGCCGATATTAATTTCATGACAATTAGAACATTTTATAAAGTTTATAAGATTGCTACTTTTTCAGTCCATATTTGCATTAGTATAAATTTAAGTTCCATTCCAAGAAATTTTATGACCAGTGTGGATATATCTGCAAGTGCCACAAAGTTGTGTCTGTGCGTGGTGTAACTATTGGCTTTCCTGTCTCTTGTGAATCAAACGTTACCAAAAACTTAAAGTCATCACTACAGAAGTTTTACGGTCGACATCACGATCTTGTGGATCGCTATGGGATATCTGTTTCCCAGATGACAACAGATCTTTCCCTCTGCAACTAGAGTTTGTTTTTCCTCTATTGGATTTGACTTTGCTACCGGATTTGACATGTTCAACACGGNGGGTGTCTTATAAGAAGCAGGAGATGCTTACTCTACCGGTACACCTGATCTCACCCATGGTTTTTATTGGGTTCGTGTTGTTCATCTGTATGCGTGTCTTCATTTTTCTTTTTTGTCCGGTATTTATTGGTGTCCTTGTTTCTTAGTGTGTCCGATGTTGCCATTGTCCATGGATTGTTCGTTCTTTTGATTGACGGTTCGGATCTCACTTACCTTGCTTTTGTCAACAAACGTTTCAAATTTGGTGGCTGTCTTTTGCTTTGAATAAGCGTCCTAGGGGTAGTTAAGTCCTTTAACTTTGCACTTTGAGTAAAAATTGGAAGGTTAACTCTTGCTATATTTAAAATATTCGGATATATATACTGTTTTATGCACAACGCCATTGGATACTTTTGTAGAAATAGGCGTTTAACACAGTGGCGTTTAATCAAATTGTACAGTTTCAAGTTTCAATCATAAACTATGACTTCATGGATCTTAGATTGTAAAAACTTTTCTAACGTTGCACCTGTAGAGACAACTAAATTATTGAATGTACAATAAAACAGAATTCATGCTATGTTTCATTGCACATTTAATTTCGGCTTTTCTATTTAGATCATTTTGGTTATTTGTTACATGTTTTTCGGTAAATGGACTTTCAAATGGTTTGGTTTGATCTGCACTGATGAGACATAAGTTGTCGAAATGCGCATATGCAGATAATAAATCAACAGTAGCTTCGGTATTTTTTTATTTATTGGTGTGGAAACCTGAAATGTGAGCACAAATAAAAAAATCTTTATTTTTTCATTGGGCCCTTTGGACCTCTTGTTTCTAAACAAAATGGTAGACACACCCTAAAATATATTAACTTACTTTAGCTGTGCAATTTTATCAGAATTAAAGTACAAAAACACTATCTAAATACGGTGAATAATACAGATCCCACAGTTAAATACGTGAAAACACCAACTTAACACCTTTTTGACCATTATGACATTGCCCATTGATTTGACTAAGTTCTTTTCATATTTTGTCCCTCAGGGCTATTGAAACAATTAGATTCTAGTACAAATGGAACTAATTTTGGGGCAAATTTCATAATTTTCAGCTCTCATTCATCAACCATAAGACTCTCTTAAGTTTTCTAGGCTGTTGTAAATTACTTTATTCTTTTACCATTTCCCTTTAAGAAATCTCACGCATAGATACTTTGAAGACATATATTAATGTTATCATAATGAGAGACGATAACATTAATAATATAAGCCAGTATAGCATAAATTGTCGTCTGCTGCTGTGCTTTGAAATGGACGCAAGGTCTTTTAAAATAAAAAGTAAAGAAACACTGGAAAGCAATTGATACTATTCGTGGAAATGTATAGGAAAAATGAAAGGATATGGAGTGAATGTACATGTGACAAAAACGCACACGATACATAGAAAACTCCAGTTTATCAAGGACAGGGCTTTTATTCCTGTCTTCATCTTGATGTCGTAGTTCATTAATAAAGGTATCATTGTGTAATGTTTTTCATATTGGCAAATAGATCCTCGGAAAGTCACATCAGCCATCAGCCTCAAGAGGATTTATGAAAAACCCCATATTGGACTAGGCCAATATGGAAAAATCCATATTTGCCTAGTTTAGGTCATATTGGCATACTTTTGTAATTTGTATTGAATGGACAGATTTAAACATATTAAGTCAAATACGCTCAAGTTAATTGATAATTTTTGGTTATAACAGTCATATGAATGAAGGATAGACGTCTAAACGGTTTGAAAGTCATGTGTTCAATTGGCGAAGGCAGGAGTCTTTCTCAAGAGATTTTAAAATGCATCAACCAATGCATCCTATAATTGATGAGATATTTTACAAAAAGTCATGATTTAGGGGGTGGTGTTCTCAAATGTCTTCAACATAATATATCATTTTCACATAGAAGGTTATGATATCATAGTGGTCCTGTTGGAAGAAGAATATGATTTAGAAGATGTGGGTCAAGGATCTGTCTTTCATTCAATCTTCAAAACTCATTATACTTCCCTTTCAACGATAATAATAATGATAATAAGCTTTCATAGACTCTCAAATTTTCAAAAATTTCAGATTAATGAAATGAAAATGGCGCTTTTCTACCTTCCTTATCAGCTAAGTGTACATCTTGCCTTAGTTTGTTCTTTTGTTAATTTTTGCGTTTGTTTTGATATTTATTGCCAATTAAAGAAATGATTGGCCTTACATTAAACCCATGTCATTTCGTACCTTCGTTAATTGTATTCGTTTTTATTATTGTCTGCGTATTATGCGATGTCCTTGGTGAGAATAATATATTTTTTACTATTGTTAGTTGCATTTGTAAGCAAAACTCTGCAGTGGTATTTTTAAACTTTATTTAATTCTTCTCAACATCACACTGTGATATAATTGGGCTATTATCGATTTATTTAATGCCTTTACTACAATAGTTTGGCAATTAACATTTTAATGCATAAAATGGGATTATTAGAGATTAAATGACAAGTCTTCTATTCTATTTAAATGGCCTCGGTGTTCCGTTTATCAATGGGAACTCGACATTTGCTGACAATATGGAAAAAAAAACATCTGTCCAAAATAAATAATTGTTTTGATGGCATGATATCACTATTTTAAACAGCCATAATAGCAAAACATGCATTTATTTATATTTTGCTCATAACAAATGAATAATAGTAAAAACACCACAGTTAGCATTAATTTAGTATCTGAAGATGCGCATTTCGACAACTTATGTCTCTTCAGTGCAGATAAAATACAAACATTTGGAAATCCATATACCGAAATATGAGTAAAATCTGATAGAGAACAAATTACCAATAGAATCTTAATAGGAAGGTCAAAATCAGCTAAGGACAGAGCAATGCAAATTGAAGATACGCATTAGTTTTAAATATAATTTTCTTATTTTCTTAAATTTAGATATTACAAAGTCATGTTTTCAAATAAAACTTTTTTTCGGGACTGGCTACTATGGTCGTGGAAACCCTCAAGGACTAACTGTCCACCAGCAGAGGCATCGCTCATTGTTAAAAAATGATTGTTGAAGGCCTCATGGTGACTTCAAGATGAAGAACAACAATAAAAGCGTTGTTCCTTTGCTTGTTTTTACCATGTATTTGTAGAGACTTTGTCTCATGTACATTTACTCCATATCCTTCACAACCGGATACTATAATAATAATATGATACTTAATTATGAAAAATAACAAATTACAAAAAACAGGATAACAGTAAACACCTACAATGGCATGGAACTACAATCACATGCCACAATCTACAATCTAGAAAAACAATAATGAAAACAAAAGACAAACATAAATAACGATAGGAACTCGGGATGGCCGGACTTGGTACCGGCACTAGCAAACGCCAGTGGTAGGGTTAAACCGGTTTATGGGTACCCAAACCTCCCCTTAGTTTTCGAAAAGGCATTTTTAGAAACTTAATTAACGGTAACTTTGGTATTAATTACTTGAATAAAGTTTATTTTTTTACAAAAAAGGTTAAATGTTCTCCTTAGATACGATTATGTCGTTATCACATATGAATTATTTTAATTTGTACTTCTGTCTTTCCCCTTCTCAAAAGTTATAATCGAACCAGAAAGAAATGCTAATTTTGGACCCTTATTATCTGAAGATCGGTAATAGTTAAAACCTCCAGATGAGAAATTTTTGCATAAATAATAAAAAAAACATAATGCTGCATGAATAATAATAAACATGGATGCAGCGTTGCTCGACATCTAGCAATGCATTCCGCTCAACCGGTTCTGGGGGTCGTCTTGAACTTACTATTTGGTATGAGGAGAGCTCTTTGTTGAACGCCTCATGGTGACTTCAAGATAAAAAACAATAGTAATAGCCTTGTTCCATTGCTTGGTTTTTTCATTTATTTTAGGAGACTTTGCATCTTGTACATTTACCTCATATCTTTTCATTGCTTTTTATAATCTGATACATCGGCAAACGAATACCGAAGCAAGAACGAGGAAAGGGGAAAATCTAAATTCATAAATCCAAAATCACGGCAATTCACAGCAACACGAATTGAGACAGTATGACAAAGACAAAACAAATAAACAAAAATGAACAAGAACGATACAAAACTAAAGCACTAGCAGTGTGAACCCCTATAAAACTGAGGTATCATCAGGTGCTCCGGAAGGGTAAGCATGATCTGCTCCACGCGTGGCACCCGTCACACTGCCAGTGAAAAGTCCGGTTTTGTCACAGTCGGTGTTAGGTGTTAGTCAGTCCGGTAACAAACTCTGGATCTACCCAAAGATATTTGTTATCATTTGTGAAACAGAAACATTGTAATGGTCTGTCAAATCGTTTTTGAGACTGTTGACAAAATCGCTGTACAAACTACAGGCACGGCAATAGCGAATGAGTTGTGAAATGTACACGCCATATGCCGAAGAAGTGGGAATATAACTGCTCAAATACGGGAAGTTCACTTTTGGAAAGTCGAAATCATCACGCTTGTCGTAAAGTTTTGTTTTCAGACGATATTAGGTATAATTAGGGGATGAGGCGTTCCGATTATAAAATCAAAACGGAATATATTTCAGGTCTATAAACTGTTATTTTGCAAACCGACGTAATCGAACTATAAACCTAAACTGATATAACAAATAAAATATAAAAACAATATATATAAAAAATGATAAGCGTTGTCCAAAGAAATGTCACTTTAGAGAAATAAACACAAATGAAGGATATTCATTTTTCACTTATGTCCAAACATCTATGTTTGTTGAATGACAATTAAAAGCAATTTAGATTTTTCAAAAAGAATTACAATAAACTATGTCCAAAATATCTGTTGACAGCAAATTTCATTCAGTTGCATACATTCCTAAAATGAGAGTCCAAAAAGTATCGAAGCATGAGAAATCAATCATAACGTGTTTAAAATAAATGTTCTGGAATACAGTTGTCTACAACGCATGACATTGCAAAGCAAGTATTATCAAATATATAGCTGTTTTTCTTTGCCAAAATTATTTGTCAATACTAACCTCTCCCATACGCATACTCCATCCACCTCGTCCTCTTTGGACCTCCTTCAGTTCATCTACTGGCAGGAAAACACAAACACGATCCCCGACATGCAATACTGTATCAAGTATTGGATTCTCAGCTTCTTCAATACTACTATCTGATATCTCAAGCTGTGGCTTTGCATCAATACAGCTTATCTCCCTCGTTAGTCTACTTGAAGAATCTGTGAAAATTTACATAATACATGGAATTAACAAATCACATCACATTCTCCGAATTGTTTTATTGTCAAATAACTATATACCAAACTAACTGTATATTTAGTTTTTGCAGATGGCCATTTCGACACTTATGTCTCTTTTTATGCAGATGCAATCAAAACATTTCGAAGACCATAAAACCAAAAATCAAAATTGTCAAAAATCAGCTAAGGACGGAGTTTTGTATGAAAGGGAGTTTAGTAAGTTAGTAAAATGATTAAATAAAGAAGCTGTACTAGATGTTGGTTCTACAGAAAGCGAATTTAAACAACAATGTTTGTTAAGTGCATAAAAATTAAAACATTTTGAAAACCAAAAATCAAAATATTCAAAGGTTAAGGAAGCACAAATGAAATAACTTCAAAGGGCGAAAAATAACGTCAAACTCAATGAAGGGCAGGGCGTTGTATGAATGGTGTACTTTTAGTTTGAATGCAGACTTTAGATATATCATTTAACTTGAAATGGGCAAGTAACGAAGTTGAAAATGGCTGAGCTAGTTAGGCCCTACAAGGCTTATATAGTCAGTCAGACGTGGCATCAACCAGATCATAATGGCAAAATACCCAAATGTAATGTGAATATATAATTAAACTTTTACCTAAAATATACGAGTGTTCCGGGTAATAATCTGATCACTATTTACCTGGAATGTAGAGATGATCCCGATAGTAATCAGTTCCAACACCTGGTTCCACACATTTTATATCTACTTTTCCACTGGCTCCAATCCGGTATTCTCCAGTTTTACCTTTAGTCCACTTTATCTTCACGGCATTTCTAGTTCCAGTATCACCACTGTAACTTTTGATCTCTAAAACATTTCCTTTACATCCTGGTCCACCTGTTGTTTAAGAAATCAACAACTACTAGTTTTTTTGCTTATAATTTATTGACGATATCCTTTCTATTTACAATACCCAGTTTTTAGACTTTGTCGACCTCATTTACCCAACAAGAACGAAAACTTAATAAAGCAAACAATGATTCTAAATACTGTCAATTCCGCAATCAAACTATCACCATTGACTCTGGTAAAATTAAAACTAAAATTTATGATAAAAGGGATAATTTTTACGATTTCTAAATTCCATTTTCTTGGCGGCGACATCCTTTCCATCATACGGGATGTATATCTCAACAGCCAGAACAAGAGATTAAAAAAGCGACAGAGACAACTATAGATCTACATCTTTTTGGACTTACGTCTCGAATTTGACGAAAATGGTCATCTCAGTACTAAAATTAAGGACAAAAGGGACGATTTTAATTTCAAAATTATTAATTTCCCCAACTTGGAGAGTATTATTCCAGCTTCTCCTGCTTACGGAGTGTATGTTTCACAGTTGATCCGTTACGCGAGAGTTAGCACAAATTATACAGACTTTATCATTAGACACAGTTATCTCCGTGACAGCCTTATCAATCAAGGCTTCAAAAAATTCCGTCTCATACGATCAAAAAGTTCTTTAATAGATATCAGTCCCTTGTTGAAAAATTTGATGTTTCTGTCCGAACTCTGATTCAAGATTCTTTTTTTACTTAGTACTGGGATGATCATTTCTTTTAACTGTCTACGAAATTTCAATAGTAATTGCTGTTGAGTTGCTACCGGACACTACCGCAATGGGAGGGGAGGTTTGGCATGCCATAAAACCGCTTTAACCCACAATTTCTTTTGAAATGCCTGTACCAATTCAGGACCATTGCGGTCGACAATTTTTCGGGTGGTTTCCACCTGATTTGTCTTTTTTCTCATGGACTTCAACTCTTGAAAACTCTGTTCTGTAATTTTGTTATTACCCCCATTTAGTAATTGTAAGATTCCATTTGGAACCTTACAATATCTAAAATTTTGTAAATTTTGTTGAAACTAAGGAGTATCTCCCTCATGCAAAGCTCTGATTGATTAATTGATTGCAAAGCTGATTTTGGCGAAACATTTAGATCATATTGGTTATTTGTTCTCTATCAGTTTTTTAATCATCTTTGAGTTTATGGTCTTCCAAATGTTTAGATTTTATCTGCACTGAAGAGACATAAGTTGTCGAAATGTGTATATAATTAAATTCACAACAACTTCGGTATTAAGTCATTAGTAAGAATCGCACCCGTCTGTTCTACTCTTGATGACGTCTTTAATGAAAGACATCCATACTTTTGCAACAAGGTCACAGATTTCATAAGTAACAAAATACCGAAGTGACTGTTAATTTATTTTCTGCATATGCGCATTTCGACAACTTATGTCTCATCAGTGCAGATCTAACCAAAACATTTGGAATTCCATTAACCGAAAAACTTGTAAAGGCTAACAGAGAACAAAAAACCAAAAGGATCTAAATAGAAAAGCGAAAATACAGCTAAGGACAGAGCTATTATATGAGGGAGATACTCCTTAGTTTTAAATACAATTTTGTAAAAATTTAGATATTGCAAATTTCAATGAAATCTTATAAATTATTAAACACATTTAAGAAATCTTATTGAAGTTATGAACATTTGATAGCTAAATATGGTGTGACTTGCAAACGGCTTATTACTAAGGGCATTTCCGACCGTCGTTTGTACGGAAATGTTAAAAATAACAAAAATTGATTAAAAAATCCAGAAAAACTCAACTTTCATTCTTTAGATAATAGGGGATATTGACAGGATATTTTGCATAATTCTGTTAAATTTGCTTTGGGATCCAATGACTTTAAGATTTTACAGGTATACTGGCTGATACTGCCGTTGTCTACTGAAATCGATGATGATTCTCTGCCAATCTTCGAGAAGTTTTGAAATTGAGTTTTCTTCTGTTGTGGAACAGTGCTTTACCAGTAGACTAGGTTCCTTAAGTAAGCCGGCAGTTTAGCGGCGAGCACTCCTTGATCCATCATTCGTAATCATGTTTTGTCTTATTCTTTCCTTCTCAGGATTGTTGTCTTGGAGTTAGTAGTTTACTTGTATTGGGTTTTTTGTATGTTTATTATACTATATTTAAACGGGATAGAGAAAGGAGAGGGTTGGGTACCCATCAACCGGTTGAATCCTACCGATAGCTCTTGCTAGTGTCGGTAACAAGTCCGGCTATCCCGAGTTTCTATTGTTGTCTACGTTTGTTTTTCATCCTCTATTGTTTTCTTGTGCAGTTCCCTGGTACATTGTGGCATGTGATTGTAATTTTAAGCCATTGTAAGTGTTTCCTGTTACTTTCTCCACATTAATTAACATATTACCAAAACATTATTTAAGATCAAATCATTAAGAAACGAAATAGCATTTCTCAGTTTGAATATAGGCATGAAAAACAATAAGGCTGACTGCTATTTTACTGGTCGATCTATTGGCGTTAACTCAAAAAAAAAACCGGGGAATTATAGAGGTTATTGAATTTCTTGTTTTTTTTCTTAATTCAGAAAATTTCTGTATACCCGCACTACCGTAAAAATACGATTCTTCATAATACAAAAAAACTATACTCCATAGTTTTGTTTCTTCGGCTACAACAGTTTGAAAACATTTCGTATATCTTACGTGTCATTTAAATGAATAACCAAACACCATAAGAAAATGACCTACGACCAACTTATCCCATCTCCTGTTTAAGTATTATTATTAATGAAACTTATCAAAACTTATCAAATACAAAAAAAAAATTCATCGAATAAATATAACGCCGCATAGTGAACTACTGGCATTGTAATTATCAAACCCCATTTTACTTCGGGAAGGCATCTTTCCGTGAATTCTGTAGACGTTTTGTACAATGTATTTGTTGTTGAGTTGTTGCCACTTCGTTGTTTATTAACTCGTTTTTCTGAATTTTTTACCGTCATCTTTGCCGTAATTCCAGTCCTGTCCCCGTACGACTACAGCTCCAGGAAATATTCCAAATGCCCGCATTCTCTGAGATGTTGATCGTTTCGTAGCCTTTTCACTGCAAATCAAATAAAAGGGGAATAATTCACTTTTGTTGGACTGGGACTATTTCTCATGTACATTCGCCCAATATGTTAATTTGCGTATAAGGCAGAGGTAATTTATCGTAGAGGGTGCAGTTCATAAAGTCCTTCTGTCCAGATTTTTACTATTTGTGTAAAAAAATTATGCGCATTTTAGAGGGTTATATTTTTACTTTGACACACTACAAAAACAGTTCCCGATGATGACTAAATGTGTCGATTTGTTAAGTCATATCTTTACGTTACACTTTAATCGTAACACTTTTGTTATTTATTACAACTGGTTCGATGTCTCTGCTGGTGGACTATTAGTCCCGAGGGTTTTCACCAATCTAGTAGTTTACCTGCATTGGGTTTTTTGTGTGCTTATTATACTATATTTAAACGGGATAGAGGAAGGAGAGGTTTGGATACCCATCAACCAGTTAAACCATACCGCTAGCTCTTGCTAGTGTCGGTAACAAGTCCGGCTATCCCGAGAGTACTTCGGTGCTGGACCGAAAACTGACTGATTTTATTTGGAAGCTTGCAATAACTTATTTTACAAAATGTTGTTCAAAACTAAATAGTATCTCCCTCCCGCATAGATCTGTCCTTAGCTGGTTTTGGCTATACTATTTAAACCCCATTGGTATTTTGTTCTCTATCAGATTTTACACATATTTCGATATGTGGATTTCCAAATCTTTTGATTTGATCTGCACTGAAGAGACATAAGTTGTCGAAATGCAGATATGCAGAGTCTGAATTAACAGTGACAGATAAGGCCACTGCAATCGTGGTGTACTACTTCAAAATATATATTCCATGAT